>CATIWR010400739.1:0-20292 GCA_949677035.1 Omphalea diandra
TATATATATATATATATATATATATATATATATATTTATTTATTTATTTATTTATTTATTTATTACATTAGATACCTCGTTCTTAAATAATAATTTCTTTATAAAAAATATTATCTACATAATATTTAAATATTAGATTTAAATCCTCTCAAAATCTGCATCATACATTTGAAATAAATGATTGAAGTTTCATAAAAAAAAATTAAATTTAATTGTTTAGAAAAGATAGTTACATATTAAAATTAAATCTTAATTATTTATTTTTAATTAAAAAATTAAAATTATCCAAATATAATAGATCACGTTTTATCAAATATGAAAAGGAACTTAATCCTTAATTATGACATGATAGTTTTTTAAGGAAATAAAATAATTTTAAAACTAATTTAAAATTTAGAATATATTTTAATAGGCTTAAATAATAATAAAAAACAATATACAAAACTAAATTGATAGGTTTTGTCAATATGAATTCCTTTTTATTTTTTTAAATGCTATTGTTAATTTATTTAATTAGTTTCTTATAATAATAATAATAATAATAATAATAAGATAAGATAAGATTATCCATAAATATATGTCAAGATTTTAATCTTATCAATGTAGTTTCTTTTCGATGCTAAAAGAAAAAAAAATAATTTTGTAAAATATAAATTCATTTAAAAATAAAAAATGATGTATATACTTTTACAAATACACAAGATAAATTGCTTCTTTTTATACATTTAATCAATCAGTTGCATCCCATATAATAATTTTGTTAGAAAGGAAAACTTTTTATTTTATTTTTAAATTTATTTAATATTTATATTTATTTGTTTTAAGTTATGGGCTACACGTTCTATATTTTTTTTTATAAAAAAAAAAGAGCACGGGCTACACAACCGAAATCAGAGGAGTCATATTAAAAAAAAAAAGAGTACGGGCTACACAACCAAAATCAAAGGAGTCATATACCGTACGTTTAGATGGGCGAAGCCATTAACAAAGAAAATGAGCGGAATATTAATATTTGTAAAAGAATATAATTAAATATAAATTTAGTAAATGATTAAATTAAAAATTTTTAATTATATTATATTATATCGCACTTTATCAAATATTATTTAAAAGAATAGATGTGAACTAAATTTTTTAATTATATTATATTTTATGAAATATAACCTAAAATAATGGACATAAACTGATAGTTTACTTCTTGTCGTCGTCCCCACTCACACGCAGGCAAAGACTCAGACTACGTTGTACGTCAATTGTTTCTATTACACCACCCAGCGCTCTCTCTCTGTCTCTCTCTCTCTGTTGTTTTCATGTGTCGTTTGGGGGTTCATATGAGGTGATTATGGTTTTGTTGATCGAATTATCAGTAATATTATTTTAAATCAGTAGACTGATATTAATTTAATTTTTTCTAAATTCATAATTGAATTAAAAATATAAAAAAATATTAATTTAGTTATCCAAAAATTAATCAATTAACAAAAGATATGATATTTCATTTTTTATTTCAAGTTTAAAAATATTTTTATTATTTTTTATATTTACTAAAAACATTTAAAATCAAAAATTAATTTTCAATATTTTTTAAAAACATAAAATAAAAAACTAAAAGTGATATACAAATTAACCTAAAAATATTCGTAATATTTTATTAAAAATAATTAAATAGAATATATTGATAAATAATATTATATATTTTTAAAACATATAAAAATAACCGTTATGCATACTTACATATCATATATATTCGGTTAGTTTGATTAATTTCAAATTTTTGATGTAAAAAATAAAAATCAAAATAAAACATTAATTTTTTTTACAATTGAAATTGAAATGGAAATTATCAGAGTAATTAATCGATTTTGACCAGTCGATTCCTTGAATCTTTTTGCTTACCCTGCTCTCGGGTCATCGAGAAATAAAAGATAAGAAAAGCAAGGTAAAGGGAAATTTAATAGGTTTGTTTGTTTGTCTCGTTTATTTGTTATAAAGAAATAAAAGCAACAAAATGAAGTCTAGTTGAAAAGTCAAACCCAAAAAAAAAAACATGAACGTAAAAGACTGCTTCTCTTTGCTCTTTCTTGCTTTTGTGTCAAGTGTGTATAATTTGACATTTTAATTACTGCTAAAGAAGGTGATTGTTGACTTTACTGTATGTTTGAGATTGTAATTTTGGTCTGTTTTCAATCTGCTGAGCAGAATTGACGTGTAAGTAGTTATACTGTAATCCATTTTATTGCAATCCCAATTATGGTTTTAGCCATCAGTTTCCATGTCAATCACCATTAATCTTCTTGGGTTTTGAAGGATCTGTTGATAGTATAACAACTTTCTGGACTGCCATTTGTGGAGTTCTTCTCAGATCTTGATTTTGTTTCCCCTGCAGTTGTTTGGATTGTAGTACAGTGTTTCTTTGTATATCATTGTATGCTTTAGCTTAATGAAAATTACTAACTTCAATCCATATAGTTCTGAAGGCTTTTATGTCATTTGCTCTTTATTTAATTTATATGCCATATTTTCTGCTTCCAGCCCTCTGTTCCCTTCGCTTTATTTATTTGTTCTTTTTAGTCTGAAAATACTGTTTTTCCATACGTTTAGGGATAATGATTTGTATTTTTTCCATTTACCAACTCATGTTCCTTTGGAGAAATGTGATTGCTTTGCGTATCCACTATCTAGGATTGTTGTGGGCCATTAATGTGGAGTAGCATAAAATATCAGTTATAAAGGAGTAAAAAGTTGTGTTAATTATCCATTGCTACTTGCTGCTGTCATCAGCATATTTAGTTGGCGGAATGCCTTTTATGTTTTCCCCTCCCAAGCTTTTTGGTAATGATTAACAATTGTTAAGGCAAGAATAGCTGTGGGATATTGGGCTTGTCTGATTACATTCACTTGTTTAATGTTTCACTTTTGCAGGACCTGGCGCAAGTTTCATTGGGACCATTGATTCGTATACGAACCCGGTATGACTTGTTGTTATTCATTTCTCAAAAGAAAAGCTTCCCCACCTAGACATACTACAGAAATCGATGATGGTATGCAGCTTTAGAGACTTCTTGTCTTGTCTTATTAGCTAAGGCCATACATGAATTATATTGCCATGGAGAATAAATTAAATGAACTGATTTCTGTTAGGACATGTTTTAGTAGTTTTTGTGACTGAGTTGTGACTTGGCATGGCGGTAGTTACATGAGCTTCCTAATGCTATGGTTTTCTAGAATCATTTCCCTCTTTCTCTTTGGTCTTATTTAATGGGTTTGTGTTTGCTGAAAATTCTAATGACTTTCCATGGTACAGTGGTTTCAAGCGTTCAGAATTTGCATGTGTATACTTACAGAGATTTGCAGATAGCGACTCAAAATTTTAATTCAGCCAACAAAATTGGAGAGGGAGGTTTTGGCTCTGTCTACAAGGTGATTGCACGAGTTATGACTAGGTTGAAATCTTTTAGAGAACTAATGAGTGCTTGAATATGTTACATCTGTTCCCTAGATTTGAATGCCAATGCTCAACCCTCATAAAATGTTATTGTAATGGACAGGGAACTCTCAAAGATGGCACTGTGGCTGCCATAAAGGTACTATCACCTGACTCAAGGCAAGGGGTGCGGGAATTCTTGACAGAAATAAAATTGATTGCAGATGTAGAGCATGAGAACCTGGTTAAGTTGTATGGTTGTTGCGTTGAAGGAGACCATAGAATTTTGGTTTATGGCTACCTTGAGAATAACAGCCTCGCACAAACACTTCTTGGTAAATGAACCATTTATTCTTGATTTGAGTTGATTGATAACTGCTTTGGTAACAAATTTTTCTTTGCCTTCAAGGTGGACGCCATAGCAGTATCCAATTCAGTTGGTCTACCAGGTGTAAAATATGCTTAGGTATTGCAAAAGGGCTTGCATTTCTGCATGAAGAAGTCCGACCTCATATTGTTCATAGAGACATCAAAGCAAGCAATATCCTTCTTGATAAGAACCTTATGCCCAAAATTTCAGATTTTGGTCTCGCAAAGCTTTTCCCACCCAATAAGACCCATATAAGTACTCGTGTTGCTGGAACTGTGTAAGCTTATATACTCTATTATACAGTTTAGATATTCATGGAATTCATAAAATTTTGCTTAGAGATGCCATATTGTATTTAAACTCGATGGGCTCTAATAATAAGTTGCAACTTTTGTGGATTGGTATGATCTTCTAGATAGAGTTGTTTATTGGACTAGCAGTTCGTATGCAAACTTAACTGCATTGGGTTCAAGGCTGGTACAGTTGATTGATTAACCTTCATCTCCTGGCTGCATCTTACGTCTCATATTTTATTGGACTAGTATTTTGTATGCAAATTTAACTGCATTGTTTTCAAGGCTGGTACAGTTGATTGATTGAGATTTCCTCAGCTCATGTCTAATAACTCTAAAGTCAACAAAGAAGGATAACCTTCATCTCCTGGGTTGTATCTTACCTATTATATTCTATGTTATCTGTCTCTCATGTGAATCATATAAAATCGGTCCTTCCTTTCCTTTTTAAAGTGCGAGCATTAATTGGGATAGTATTTGATTTTAATTACTTATTTTCTGTCTTTGCTTGGTTTATGTAGAGGTTATTTGGCACCTGAATATGCTATTCGAGGTCAGGTGAATCGAAAAGCAGACATATTCAGTTTTGGTGTTCTACTTCTGGAAATTGTTTGCGGGAGGTCTAATACAAACAAACGATTACCCCCAGAAGAGCAGTATCTTCTTGAATGGGTATGTTCTTGAATTCACTACATTTTTGTCAATTAATTGTGCTCAGTATTGTGATACATTCTTGTATTGTTGTAAAAAGAGGTAATAAAGAAATCATTTTGCTTATGCATGCAAAAGAAACAAGTGATTCTCCTTGACAAGCCTTTGTAGATTTCTAAGTGATTAATGCCTCCACTATTTTGAACTAGTCTTTTCAATGACATGCAAGAAAATTATGTTGAAACTAAATTAATAATCTTAGAAAATACAAATCATAAAACCTAGAAACATGATGAAATTCTTAAAGTTGAAAGGATATTATATTAAGTTTAATCCTTGTCACTGATCAAGAGCTTTTTTTCCCTACTTATTCCTTTTTTTCTCTTTGTTTTGCCTCCATTCCTAAAGTGTTCATTAATATGCTTCTTGCCAAATTGGAAATTCCTTATTCTTGAATGTTCTGGAATATTCCTTGTGAATCCTTTTTTACTCATCTTGTATGTCGCTAATCAATTCATTTTCAGCACATAAAATTCAAAAAACTAAGGTTCCATCTAAAGTGAGCGGCTTTTGTTTGGTTTGCAAAGGAAATTAGGAAAACAAAATAATTCGAGATTCACACTAATAAGATCCAAGAATCACTTCAGAATGCCTCACTTATTCTAAGTTAAATAAAGCGTTACAATTCCCTCAAAAAAAAAAAATTAAAATAAAGCATTACAAGCTAAGTTATTTATAGAATCAGTACTACCAAACACCAAACATCTTTTTATTTGACTGCTTTAATTATCAGGATTAGCTTGAATCTCAACAATGTTAAAGTTCCCCTCCCCCAGTACTGAAAAAAAAAAAATCTGGACTGTGGTTTCTAACTTTTTAAATATTTATTCTTGATTTTTTCTTGAGCTCCATACTGCATGCATCAACAATTTTTTTTTTTTTTTTGGATTATTGGCCCTTAAAATCTAAATTTTTTCTAGTTTTGACAAAATTGATCAATTTTTTTAATTTTGATAAAATTTTGACAAGTCTTACCAAAATTCAAATTAGTCAAAATAAGATAATATATCACGTAATGTGGTAAATCAACTAGGATAATTTCTTGTAAAAAAATTAATCAAATCAGTTAACATTAATTACTAATATTAATTAACATTATCTTAACTCAAAATTTTAACTTGATATATCATCTTGTTTTGACTAATTTGAATTTTGGCTAAATTTGTCAAAATTTTTTCAATTTTGGCTAATTTTACTAAAATTAAAAGGATTAATCAATTTTATCAAAATTTGAAAAGGTTTGAATTCTAAAAGCCAATAAGTTTTTTTTTTTTTTTTTTTTTTTATCATTATGAAATGGTGGCTATCACAATTTAATTTGGATCTGTAATTCTCCGTTTAAAAAGCTTTTTCAGACATTAGAATCACTGTGCTGTCTTGGATCCATAATTTTGTAGATTGACTTTCAACTCTTCAGTATGATTGATTTGACTTTCAACTCCTCATTATGGTTTGATTTTCAACTCCGCATTCTTTATGATTGATTCAGTTATTGAGAAATATTCATCTTTCTATCGTGCTTTAATCTCATACCATTCAGGGGCTTATTTATAAAGTAAATGAAAAAATTAGTTTACTCAAACTGGAAAACACCTGCATATGTGCCTATTATGACCATGATGCTTCATGATAATGCCATTCGTCATAAATTTCTCTTCAAACTGCAACGTTGCATATGGTGGATATAAGTGGTATGTCTGTTGCACTTACACCACGTAAAGTATCTCATAGATGAGATGTGTCTTATGTCTCTGATGTAAAAAAGTAATTTAGAGGCCTAGGCTTTGTGGTCTACTCAACTAGATCAATTTCATATCTCTGATGTAAAAAGTAATTTTTTTTTTCTAAACTGCGGTGCCTTGATGTGGATAGATAAAGGATGGGGAGGAGCTATGAATGTTTTCCTAGGCTGGGAAATTTTTGTAGTATTAAGGATCTTAAAAGAGAATAGATATGAAGCATGGAAATTTTTGTTAAGTCAGGTTTTCTCATTTCGAAAACATTTCTACATTTCTTTATTTTCACATTTTCTTTTATAAAATTTCAGAAAATGATGTTTCCCATGTCTGTTTCTATTTTTTCTACATTTCTATTTCCGTACTAATTAGAAGAGTAGTTAACATATTTGACAGACAACTAACTCCCAGTGATGTATCTTCTTATCAACAATTGTTCTCTTTCTATTCAACTGCTTATGAGACTTTAAGTTGCATAATATCTTTTCTCATTTTCTTCAAATGTGTGCCCTGATGGCCTCTAAAGCAACGTTCCTCTCTGTTAGGAAAATAGTACTCATTGTCAAGAAAATATGAAACTTGCAGGGATGGACTTTGTATGAGAAGGGGGAACTGATGAGTTTGGTAGACGCATCATTGAATGAGGATTATGATGTAGAAGAGGCTTGTAGGTACCTGAAGATTGCTCTTCTTTGCACCCAAGAAATGCCAAAGCTCAGACCAAGCATGTCTACCGTGGTGAAGATGCTAAGAGGCGAGGTGAATTTGAATGACAGTACGATATCAAGGCCTGCATTGCTTCCTGAGTTAATGGGTATCAGATATGACAAAGGCCAGAAAGACAAGGCTAACATGAAGAGCTCATTTTCTATTGACTCCGGTAGTCCAAGTAAGCAGGAAAGTTCGTCTTTATCATCAGGGATGGCTACCTCATATGCCACTATGACCTTCAATTCGATATATGATCGAAGCAAATAATTCATTGCAGTTGCAACCTTTTCTTTTTTTTTTTTTTTCCCCTAAAGCTTTTGCTTTTTGTTTGTGGAGGAAATTGCATGATACATTAGTAACATTAGTCCTCAAACAAATCCTAAATTAGTTTAATTTTTCCTTTTTTTTTTTTTTTGTAATTGAAATTTTCCTTGCAATTTTTTTTTTTTTTTTTATAATAAAAGTTTCCATGGGGGAGGGGATTGAATTCGGGACTTTTTGACCTTTAAAGTTTTAGAGATATACAAGCAATTAACTAAACTAATCGAGTGTACAGAAAAATTTCCTTGCAAAGCATTATTGTTTTAACAAGGCCACTGCAAATTTGGAGCACAAATAAGAGCTTTCACTTGCTGCAATGCAACTCAAGCACTTATGCAGCTTGTACATTGTTGCTTTTCTTTTCTTTTTTTTTTTTTTTAGTTATTCTGCAAATCACCCTTGTTTGCTTTTATGGTTAAAGTAATATAAACCTCGTAACATTTTCATCTAATATCGGTTTCATCGTTGGACATCTTATGGAAGTGCTGAGAGCGATGGAACAGGAAGATCGATGGAATGTGACGGACCAACCTTACCTTTTTAAAAAATAAATAAAAAAAAATCAAAGAATTGAAGATTAATGGGTGGAAATATTTGAAATCAAATATATATAAATATCCATAAGAGGTGCTGGTGTATAGAAATAAGCTGTTGTTTTCTTCAGGTGAATGCATAGTTTGAGCGTATACAGCGCACCTACACTTACCTGATTAATGTTGGTCCGTTATTGCAATTGGACTATATTTTGCATATTGCTTTTACCTTCTTGCAATTTTTCGATCTAACCAAATTCAGAAACACTTTCTCGTACCATTCCATGGACCTCTTCCCACCTTGGGGCGCCTCCATGTTCGTTTATCAAAGCCAGTCATACGCGCATGAGCAAGCTCAGATAGACATGAAAAATCCAGAAACTAGGCATGCATGTTCAATAATGAACCTGAAAAGAGGACCCTGCAAAATGGGCATATCCTATGAGAGAATGACATCAAAACCACCCTTTAAACCAAGTGGCAGGGAAACCAACATCACCCCCTCAAACCAATTTGGCAACTGGACATTAAACTGAGATAGAAAAAAGAAACAGCAAATACAAGAATTAACTGTTTACTCTCTAATTGATGAACACACAAGGATATCAAGTTAACTAACCAGCAAGAACATTGAAAGGCATTTTGTTGTGGAAACATAACCAATCTGACTCGATGAAGCAACCTATCGTGTTTCACTATGAATATTCAAGAACATGGTTCCAAGTACAAATCCAGCCACCAAGACTTCAACTCTAATTGTGTCAAATAGTTGATTATGAAAGTTATATACTATAAGATCCTTGTCCCAGTTTCAAAACCTGCTCCAATGGTGTATATTGAGATGTATGAATTTCGTAAACCCAAGCTTTCCATGACACTAATAGCAAATTCAAGTGCAATGACATGGCGAAGAATGTCACAAGCAGCAAGCATAAGCCTTTCTTCACAGAAATGCGAGAAACCATTATCCATACAAGTTCCAGAGGATGAAAACTCAGAGTTCAAGGATCTGAAAACCAGGTTGGTGAATGGTTAAAACAATAGCCTTGCATTTATCAAACACTGCCAAGTTAAGCAGAACAACTTCATGAAGTGATGATACTAAACGAAAAGAGAATCCATTGACCTGAGAAACTGTCCAGGAACTAAACCAACTCCACTTGAGACTTTTAATTCACCACCTAAAATCCTCCAATTTGATCCCCCAACACTCCTAAGTAAAGAAACAGGATTCACTCCGAGCTCCTTCATTAGCCTTCTACCAGTAATTGCACCATCTTTTGTCACTCCTTATGCTGTTGGAATGCACCTTAAATTGAACAATAACTGATGTTATGGAAGCATTCAAATTAAGAGAGCTTTGTATCACAAGCAAGGAAGACGAATTGAATTGCAGGAGATTGCAGAACATTTCAGGTTCCAGATTAGTTAAGCTGATATTCTTTAACATGATATTAATGTTTCTTAGCTCAACCCAAACAAGCTTTAGTATAAAACTTGTTGGTGCATGTTGCAGGTTCAGTCACAGGTATCTTCACCTCAAACTATATGAGCTTTAGGTTCATGTCTTTGGCAAAATTAAGGAGCTGGTTTTCAGATTGCCAAAAAATTGCATAGTGGTAGGCCATTACTGTCACATTACAGCTGCAAAGGCCCTGTTACTGTTACTGTTACCTGCTGCCACTACCATGAAAATGACCACGACCGTAATTTAAAACCATGGCGATATGGATCCCAAGAGTAACTAAAATATTGTGAACGTAACTAAAAATATATATCAAACAGGTAACACTAACTGAAGTTCTTCTATTTCTGATTGCCAAAAATAGAGAGGCACACATCAATGATGTTGCTCATTGACAAAATCCGGTCACAAATCTTTGTATACCGGCAAAATCGGGTACTATGTTCATATTGCAGAAGCGTCCAGAATTATTGTTTTCTAAGTAATCTACAAGAAACTTGCATTGCTTTTCACCATTTGTCTGCAATAAGAAGATACAAATTAAGGCAAAATAAATTGAAGCAATAAACTTTAGCATAGCCCACAATACCAACACTGATCAAAGCATTATCAAAACATAAAGGCTCAAGAGGAAAATTGATTGTTCAAATTTCCAAAATGTTGGTTGTCATGTTGTTAGATTATCAATGATGAATCGTCAATAAGATCACCACAACACATCTCATGATGGTGATTGCATAATAAACTTTTTACAAACTTTTTTTTTTAATTTTTTTTTAATTAGAAGACACTTGAAATACACAGCAAAATTAAATCCTCTAAGAAGTATCTGTATTCATATCAGTATTCCAGTATATAACTAAAAGTCATTTATCAATTTCCCAATCATTTCAAGTCACAGGTTGACTGAATAAATGAATAAGCTAATTACATGAAAGTATGGGAATAATAGCATGAAGATCAAACAAATTATCTAAGAGACAGAGAGCCCAATCTTGCATGTGACAAACAAGATATGATACCTCAAAAGCGAAAAAACCTCCAGGTTTCAACATTGAAGCAGCTCCATCGCTAAGGTGAAGAAGATCATCCATGCCAGTGATACCACCGTCTAATGCAAGCCTTGGCTCATGTCGACCAACCTCAGCTTGTAATCCAGAGATATCATCACTTGGTACGTATGGGGGGTTACTAACAATGCCAGCAAGTTTTTCTTTAACATTCTTGAGTGGTTCAAACCAAGATCCTTGACTAACCTCAACCGTATCCTGATTTGCACATAAAAGCATAGCTTAAAAATGACAAACAGATGAGTAGTTCTAGCAAATTGGTGTACATACTACAGAAGAGAGCCAATCATAAACAGTTGGAAAGGAAAATCATGGACATTGATTGTCAATTTGATGGCCAGCATATGCTTCACTGTCTAATAAAAAATTACATTGTCACAAAGATGTCATGCAGTACATTACAAGAATTTATACATTATACTTGGTAAAAAATGTAGTCATCTTCTCACAGAAACATCAATTATATATTGAGGTCTGCTTATAGGATTTATGTATTTTCCATAAACAAAATTGCCAAAGAATGTGTCAACAAACAGCAGCACAGAGGCCACATAAATTTAATTCATAAGTAAAGCAACAAGAGAACATTTTTTATGGACCTTAAACAGAAAGCATAGATCTAGTCTAATGAAGAACTCTTGATGAATGGCATGGGAGCCAAAATCAAAGCCCAATACCTTCAACATTTATCAAAAAGATAATCAACTATATACATAACATTGCAAGTTTTATTTTACACACAATTAATTTAACTTGCACTAAATCCCAGAATCATGAGGCTAAATCATATCCCCAACACCTGAGCTGAGCCCAAACCTGATGGTTCACTAAAGAACACAAGAATCACTTGCCCTGGTTATTATATCACCCACCAATAAAAATTTCATGTTCAAGGTTGAAGATTTTCTACTTCAGGCAACAATCCCCCTCTATTTTCACTAGAATGGAACAATTCAAGCAATTATATTTACCAACTGGCAAAAAGGTCCAACATCTAGTAGAACAAATATATTTGCAATATGCCATTCATACATCCGTCAACAAAATATGACAACAGTAGATTGAGGAAGAACAATAAAATTAAAATTCAGAGCCTGAATAATGAACATTTTTATTTAATTGAAAAAGAAAGGAGTGCAACATAATAAACAATTTCTATCATAATACACTCACTAACCTGTAGGCCATATCTCTGGACATTGTAAGTGGCTACAGCAACTGCCACTGGGCTTAAATCAGTGGCCAAGACTCTTCCCTGAGTATCAAGAATCCTACCAATGCCAATGGCAATAGCACCACTACCAGTTCCCAAATCTGCCCACAAACCTTCTCTCAAGTCTCCACTATTCAAGATCACATCCTTCACCAAATCAACAACCAATTCAGTTTCAGGCCTAGGAATTAAGACCCCTTCTTGTACACTCAACACCAAATCTCTCCAATGCTCACACCCAACAATGTACTGAAAAGGCCTCCTCTCTTCAATCCTCTGCCTCCAAAGATCATACAGTTCATCCAAAGATACCCTTAGCCTTACATCCAATGCATAATTTTCAAAACCCAGTTGAGATATCAGTGACGGGTCTTCAATTGAGTCTTCTATCAGCCATCTGAGTTCTCTATAGAGAAGAAAGGAGTCTGGACCGTTGTCTAAGTTAACAAAAGATGACCCAACTGAGGCAACGAGGTTTTTGGCCCAGTCATGCCATTTCTTGAGATCTAATAAAGAGGTTGAGAATATGGGCGGCCTTAAGAAAAGTGGGGTTTTAGGTTTAAGGGAACAGTGAGATGATAATGAGATTGAAGAAGAGCAAATGGGTCTGCAAAGACTACCACAGAGAGAGGGTATACGGGAAAGAGAAAAGATAGAAGAGCGTAGCTTCATCTTTCCCAGGCCTTAGTTCAGGTTCTTATTTGATGCCTTCTCCCGTCATTCCCCCTCACTCCCTCTTCTTAAATTGGTGGCTACCCTACTTCCAATTCCAAGGCAAGCACGGGAAGTCTCTAGTCTTTCCATGTCGATTGGAATGTTACGGGTTTCAGCACATTTTCATTTTAGAAACATTTTCATCAGGTTTCCTCTTTTAAAAAAATAATAAAAATAGTGGGATGATATTTTATAAATATTAATTATTATTATTATTATTATTATTATTATTATTATAATTAATGAATTACAAAATGTAAAAATTGTATTGGGAGAGTTAAAGTCTTTTACGATTTAAAAATTAGAGTATCTAATAATAATTTTAAAGTTTTTTTTATAAGTTAACAGTATTTAATAAAAATTTTCAAAGAGTTAAAAAGTTTATAAAAATTAAGAGGATTTAATAAAATATTCAAGATTTTAAAAAATCTATAAAAATTATGGATATACAATTACAAATTTTATAAAGTTTACAAAAATTAACTCACTTTTAAAAGTAATATACTTTTTAGATTTTAGGTGGCGTTTTAGTATAATATAAATAGAACATTTTAAAATATTTTTCACATTGTTTCAATATTTCCATAGAATTTGACTGACTTTTTAAATGTTAGTATAAATCAATCTTAATAATCTTCTCAACAATTTGAATGAGTAGCTATGTGGTATTGTTAACTTGATTAGAGTCCACTACTTAACTTGTACTTTGAATACTAATCGAATGAGAACTAAAAATTAAAAAATTTGAGTTATTTTTATTAATATTTTAATATTATTATAATTACTATAAAATTATTATAATTATAAATATTCTTATAATTATAATAATACTAATTATAATATTATTTTTAATATTATAATATACTTAATATTATAATATATTATAATAATATCTTAGAATATTTATCACAAATGTTTTGTTATAAAATTTTCGCTAATGAACTATCCAAGTAGTTGTTACCCATTCCTACCTATAGTGATTATAAAAACTTAAAATTTTAATTTTAAAATAAAGAAAAATAAGAATAACAATGGTGCAAACTTCGAGCATGGTAAAAATACATAAGAGGTAAATTACTCTTAAAAAGTCATTGCTAACACAGTTATAAAATATAAATTGCCAAAGAAATTAGTAATTCTCATCATAAAAATCAAATATAAAAACTTCATGTTACTGTAGTAATATAAAAAATAAAACTTTGTCATAATATATGATTTGGTTAATATTTAGTTGCAGTTGCATAAGTTGACTATGTACTGAATTTATTTGCATGAGAAATATAAAATTCATTATATTATATAATATATTAGAAATCAATACAAGTCTAATAATATCTATAAAAGTCTATTAATGTCTATAAAAGTTTTTAAAATAAAATTTTTAAAAATTATTCATAAATTTATAAACTCAACAAAAGATTTGATTATAGCTTATTTGGTGTTTTAAATATTGTGACCTTTGCTTCTTCTTATGCCATCAAGATTTGATTATAGCCAGAAAATCCATCCAAAAATGATAACTTAACATACCCGATGATAGCATCAACCATAATCTTAATGATGGGAAGCGAGAAGTCATTCTTCAAACAAGCATTATCAAGATCATGAAAATCAATACATATCCTTATTTACCCATTATTTTTTTTTAATTAGGACTATGTTTGAGATCTAAGATGGATACCGAACCTCACAAATGAAACTGACTTCAGTCAACTTATTAACCCCAGCGTTAATTAGCAGAATCAATTCAAATTGAAAATGCCTTTGAGTTTGCTTGATAGATCTCATCCCTTTCCTTATTGCTAAGTAATGAATTGAAACCTTTAGATCTAATATGGGCATTTCCTTATACGACCAGGCCAAGAAATCATGATACTCAGTGAGGAGCTTTATGTAAGCCTTTTCTTCCTTAGCAAATAAACTTGTGTTTAGGAAGATAGGTCGTGGATCTTCTTGTGCCCTAAGATTGACCTGTTTAGTTCATCTATTTTCGACTTGTTCTCTTATTCGAATGCAAGTGGGGCCTCTTCAATATTTTCTCCTATCAATGGCTTATCCCTATTAACATCTTCTACAGTGAGATAATATGCTCCCATTACTTCATCATTCCTTTCTTATTCATCATCAACTGAATTAGTGATCATCATTGTTTGTCATTACGCTGTTAATAATTCACCAGTTTTTACCACCCATTCAATCTTTCACTTTATTCTAAAAGGAAATTTGTTATGCATGTCTTTTGATTCACTCAAATAATCAAAGCACCTTTTTCCTTTATTCTTTGCCTTTTTGGGTTTTGAGACTCCAAGCCTTGCTTGTACAGGAATCTTCCTCACTATAGATGCCTCTCTTTCTTGTGTCCAGTATGATCAAATATCGAACCATGATTTTAAGATGCTCTCAATCTATCAAAACTGATGGCTTTGAGGAGTTATATTGATTCCTTTCATTTCCATCTACAGTAATATATTAAGAGTTCTATTTATGAACTTTTTGGCATAATAGAGTTGAGAATTCATAGCAAAGGCTAGCCCTAGTGGTTTGAGCAATGGTACCTTTTTCTCTTTACACTTTGTTATCATATTAGTAATTGTCTCGATTTCTTCATCATTATATTTTGAATCCTTAAGAATTTATAAACTTTGTTTTTTTCATATTCGGCTTTGGCTAATAAGTTGTAAGCATTTAGACTAAATCCATTTGTATGTTTGATTAAGAGATCATCATGTTCAATGTTAGCCCTAGGCACCAGGAAGAGGGGGAGTTGAATTAGTGTATAAAAATTAAAATAAGAAGGTAATAAAGAAAATGAATAGAATGGAGACACAAGATTTATAGTGGTTCAAGTATAATCGACCCTACGTCCACTCCCCAATTCTTAGCAATTGGGTGTTTCACTATCTTCCAATGGTGTTTTTAAGCTCACACCAAACTTTTACACTTGTGTTTTGAAGGCTCACATAACAACCTTTACACTTGTGTTTTTTAGGTTTACACAACAACTTTTACACTTGTGTTTTTAAGGCTCACATAATACCCTCTTTTAATGTTTTTACAAGCTCACACTACAACCTTTATAAATAATGTTTATGCTCATACCAAATAATCACCTAAAGAAGAGAAAAGATTGAGTAGCAAAATTGCAAGAGTTTGTATTACAAATTAATGAATTTTCTTGCATTTACATATGTTTGATGAGGTATTTAGAGCTTCTACCCACCAAAGAGATGTTTTAATAAAATTGGTAGCAAATCTTCAAAGTATGCTAGATAGATTTTTGCATTAAATGTTTGTCAGGCTTCATTCGCAGTTGCTACTACTCTTTCTTGGTCGCGATTTTTCAATTTTCATAAGGGAGCCAAAACTTGCGGCGAAAAACTTCATTTGTGTCTAACTGCTAGTACATGTGTCATATTGCTATTAGTTTACCAGGAAAATATAGTCGTTGACTTTCATCTACTCACAAAAGTAGCGATCGTGATTTTCTTTGTATAAGCCGCGACTCAGGACGCAAAATCATCTGTCAAAAATATTCATCTTCTTCCTCATGATTCGCGGTCGCTACCCACTAGTTGCCATCATGATTTTTGTCTTCCAACAGTCACCTGAGACACTTGTTATGTTATGGTTGTGGACTTGATTCCCTCTTGAGTTTCTTCAAAATTCACGGTTGTGACTGAGGGGTGACACTCACCGCGAATTTGTTTGTGACTTTGGTTCATCTTTCTTTAAATTGGTTGCGGCAGAGATATGGCCCGCAAATCCATCTATTCAATTTGTCAACATGCCTTAGTCTAGTTTGCGGTCACGATTTATGAAGTTGTGGTCGCGAATTAGGAGGCACTTTGCTTTCTTTAGAGATTATGAACCTCATCTAACTTCAAATTTAAAGACTAACTAAAAACTGCAAAACAACACAAAATTGAATCATTAGAATTGTTCAATCTCCTTTGCAAAGATTAAAAGTGGTTTAAGACTTAGGATTAACCATCCTAGTCCAACAATCTCGCCCTTTTGATTTTGACAACTTAGATTGATCCAAAGGGAAAATAATGTAAAAATATTAAGTTGGAGTGAAGTTAAGGTAAAATTTCAATGAATAATACTTAAAGTAAAAATTTCTTAAGTATGACATTCACTCATTAAAAGAACTTAAGTATGAAGGAATGATGCTCCCCTCAACTCATGCTATAAATTTATTATTTTCTTCCCCTTAAACTCACTTTGGCAAGATAAAAAAAAGGATGTAAGAGCAAAATGAAAACAAACATAAGTATAAATAAGGAGCAAAATAAGAATGCAAAATATAAAGATAAAATGCATCAATCACATAAGACAATGACTTACAAAAAAACAACTTTTTATTTATATAACTGTGGGATCACACAAGTTTGAAAAATAAACAAAAACAAGAAAAAAAATACAAAGGATCCCTATTCTACAGAGTAAGAGCATCATCATCACGTCCAAAAGATGTTTTTTCTTGCTCTTGTGTTGTTCCTTCTACTTCATCCTCATCCTCAACTTCGTCTTCATTACCACCTCCATCTTGCGTATCTTCAAATTTGGTGAACTCTGAAAGATGACAAAAAGGAACCCCTAACTTCTCTTGAAGATCCACCATATCACTGTGAAGATGTGATAGAAATAGGAATCTCCTCTTCATGATCCTCATCAATTTATCTAATTTTTTATCAATGGTGGCTAGAGACAACTTAATCTTTGGTTTTGGTTGAGGAGGAGGGACTTGAATTGTGCCTTCTTCAATGTGGAGCCGCTTCCTTTTTGAAGCTTGTGAGGTTTCCATCTTCTTTGCTCCTACTGCACCAAGGGTATACACATAGGTGTCCAGATGAATAGCCTTGGCATTTATAAGGTAGGTGAGATCTAGGAAGTTTTGTGAAGGTAGAAGTTTCCTGGTGAGGAATTTTTCTTTTTCCTCATCAAGAGCTCCAACAAAATAGTATATGGCAGTGATGTGTGAAGGCAACATAAATTAGCTCTTGGGTTTGGTACTCATATGAATCAATTGATCCATAAGGTACTGGCCAGTTTGGATAGGTTTATTTTTGACGAGGCAGAAAAGGAATGCCAAGTCTTTTTGGGACACTTTCTTTTTACCATTACCTCTTGCATTTATGAAAAAGGTGATGATACGGTGAAGAATCCAAAAGGGTTAGGATTTAATGTGTGTAGATAAAGAAAAGCGGGGGTTGTGTTTGGTTTCTATGGAGATTTTCAACTAAAACTCAAAATAGATAACATCAAGTGCGAAGATTATGAAGGGGATGTTTTCTCCGACTTGTAAATTAAAAAGAAAAGAGAATTGGTTGAAAGTAATGTAAAAAGGGTCACCAAAGGCTCGAAACACTAACTCATATTGCCCTGCTCTTGAATCAGTTTTTCGACTCAATTGGACGGTGCACATAAAATCTCGCACAACCTCTTCGTAATCGGGTTCATCTTAAAAGATGAACTCGTTCTAGTCCAAATTAGAAAGAAAAACTCGTATTTTTGCGTTGATGCATAAAAGTTGAGGGTATCTTATTTGGAAGAATGATTTTGAGGAGTTGGCTTTGAACCTATCTTTTTCTTCCTTAGTAACTCCCTTCATGAGATGGAGGGCAGGGAGTGCAGAGGCTTGAGCCACTGCCTTCCCTTTGTTCACTCAAGAGAACTTCTTTGGAGCCATCGCAAGAGAGGAAGAGAGTTTGGGAGAATTTTAGAAAGATTTGAGAGAGTGAAGATGTTTGGAATAGTAATGAGAATGTTACTATGAAGGAGGCATTTATAGCCTTTGAAGGGGTGTAAAAATGGCTAAAAATGAATTAATGAAGAGTTAGCAACTGTTATGAGTCAAATCACTTAAATTTCTAAGCAGTTACTCTAATTCGCGTCCTGGAATCCATGAGTCGCTGCCACGAATTTCAAAAAATGTGAGTAACAAACAAAATTTTCTCTGGAATACGCACCTTAACAATCAAAAATTTGAAAATTTGACCAAAATTCGCAGTGGAGCAGAAATTTTGCGATCGCGGATTGATGTTTGACAACTGGGTGAAATTGACTTATAATTCGCACTCGTGAAGGAAGGATAGCGACTGCGAATTATGAGTCAACAATGAGAAATATTTGAATTTTGAAAAAAATTGTGATCCACTTTACTATATCAACCACAAATATCATAAATCAACAAATATCAATACACATAGCAATATCACACATAAGAATAACAATTTTCACTTTAAGGAACTTTCATCAAGCATTCTCAATTCTCTCTTAATGAAGTTCATCCTTTCTTCATTTAGAAGTTTAGTGAAAATATCTACAAGTTGATGATTTATGTCAATAAATTCTAACATAACATCACCCTTTTGCACATTATCTCTAAGAAAATGATGTCTAATATCTATGTGTTTGCTCCTAAAGTGTTGGATGGGATTCTTAGATAGATTAATAGTAGGAATGTGATCAATCACTTTGCCAAAATCCTTTAATTGTTGTTTCATCCAAAGGACTTGGTTGCAATAACAACTCACAGTCGACTTTCGTGATGGATAAGGCAACCGACACTTACTTTTTACTGAACTAAGAAACTAGGCATTCACCTATAAATTGACAAGTCTCGAAAGTGCTTTTTTTTTTATCTAATAAGCTCCCTACATAATTCGTATCCAAATATCCTATGAGACTAAAGGAAGAATCCCTAGGATACCATAACCCTAAGTGAATTGTGCCATGTAAATATTTAAAAATCCTCTTAATAGCATTCAAATGAGATTCTTTAGGAGTGGATTGGAACCTAGCACATATATAAACACTAAACATGATATCTGGCCTAGAAGTAGTAAGATAAAGCAGAGATCTGATTATACCTTGATATCTATTTTCATCAACCCTTTTGCCTGATTCGTCCTTATCTAGCTTGATGGTACCACTCATTGGAGTTTTAGCTACCTTGTAACCATCCATGCCAAATTTCTTGAGAATCTTCCTTGTGTATTTGGCTTGGTTGATGAAGATCCCTTCCTTGGATTGCTTGATTTGTAGACCGAGAAAGAACTTGAGCTCTCACATCATGCTCATTTCAAATTTTCTAGTCATACAATTAGCAAAATCCTCACAAAGAGATTCATTAGTAGCACCAAAAATGATATCATCAACATAGATTTGAACAATTAATATGTCATGTTTGTGTTTTTTAACAAAAAGTGTGGTATCTACCTTTCCTTTTTCAAATATTTTTTCAAGAGAAATGAACTAAGCCTTTCATACTAAGCTCTTGGAGCTTGTTTCAAACCATATAAGGCTTTGTTCAACTTAAAAACATGATTTGGAAAACAATGTGACTCAAAACTGGAAGGTTGTTCAACATAGACTTCCTCCTCAATGATGCCATTCAAGAAAGCACTTTTCACATCCATTTGAAAAAGTCTAAAATTTATATGACATGCAAAGGCTAAAAGAATCCTAATGGCCCATAGTCTTGCTATAGAGGCAAAAGTTTCATAATAGTCTCTGCCTTCCTCTTGGTTGTATCCCTTAACAACCAATCTAGCTTTATTTCTAGTGATGAAACCTTGTTCATCTAACTTGTTCCTAAACACCCACTTATAACCTATAATTGGGTGTTCTTTAGGCCTAGGGACAAGTTCCCATACCTTGTTTCTCTCAAATTGGTTGAGTTCCTCTTGCATAGCAAATACCTAACTCTCATCATCAAGAGCCTCA
>CATIWR010400740.1:0-16983 GCA_949677035.1 Omphalea diandra
TAATCATATGTTACATGAATCACATGAATATCCCGGGAGCAATGTTTGCCTTGCTCGGTCACGATAAAAACAAAGCTATTGCATTTGCACTTGCATAGTCAATTGTTATACTTGCAATGTATCTTAATAATATTTGATTATAGATTATGCCATGAGAATTTGATTATTGTTTTTATTCACTAAGTCGTGACTCACCAAATCATAATTATTTTTCAGATACTGAAGCATAGAGTTTGGACATTTTGGTACATAAAGTTTTGCATAGAGATACATGGAACACAGGTCGTCGGCTGAATTCCAACTCCCTCTCCTTGCGTCATGTACATACATTTGATAGGAACTAGTTATGGTCACTGGTCCTGACATTAGTTAACACATGTGTACATTAAATACATATGGGATTATATATGTATGATGAATAAACCTTAATGTGTATGCATTTCCGAATGTGAAATGTCATGAATTGCAACTGAAGATGATAGTTACAGTTGGTGGTATCAGAGGGTTCAAGCACACACAGGGCAGACATGCAAATCCCGGTATGTATGACATCGCGGGGCCGACAGGCAAATCTTGGATGTTGAGTGCTCTGATAGGTACCAGCTATAGCCACGTTGTGACATTACAAATTGTGGTATCAAAGCTAATTTACAAATGAGAACAACGGATGTCACAGTTATTGGTTTGACAAATGAATTTAGATGTTACAGTTTTGGTATCAGTGAGGGCTCAAGCATAAGCGAGGCAGACGTGCAAATCTCGGTGTGTATGACATCACAGGGCCGATGGGCAAATCCCTGATGTTGAGTGCTCTGATAGGTATCGATTGTAGCATTACAGATTATGGTAGCAAAAAATGATGCTAACATTCAGTGGTATAAATGGTTGTTACATTTATTGGTATCAGAGCAACATGATTTATTAACACAAGTGGTCATTACATTTATTGGTAAACGTAATTGGTCATTACATTTAGTGGTATCATAGTAAATATGAATACAGTCGTTACATAAAAGGCTCCCACAAACCGGGGAAAGTTGTCACATACCCTTATTTGACATATTTAAGGGTACTTAGCTCATAAGAGATAGGCCCTCCATACAATATGTTATGCCTAAGTGGAGCTTAAGTCTTAAGTTTGAAGGATCCAACAATTAGATATAAAGTCAACCTAGCACATATGGCATTTGTATTTTATTGAATATAGTGGAAGATTAACTAAAAGGTGCCAAATAGTAAAAGTGAACCAAAGATTTATCTCACGAATTTAACTTCATTAGTCCCAAATGGTGTCACCATTGTAAGTGCTTTGATTTTCTGCTCAAATGAGTGGAATTTTGCTTAAGAGTCCTAACTTTTTATCCATCATCAAGGGCTAATAAGACATGGGGTTGTACTTTAGTACAACCCTAAAGAATGGTATAAAAAAGATTATGGAGAGATCCTAGGATGGGCTTTTTGAGTCATAGAGCCCATGATAGAATTAAGTGGTCAACCTTAAGAAGTAATACTATAATGATATCTTGAATACTTAAATGAAGTTAGTTTGAATGCATTTTGGTCCAAATAGGTCTTCTAAAAGGCTCAATGCAACTTAATCCATCAGAGATAAAGCTTAGGACTTAAGTACAACTTGGGAAAAATGTGAAGAGTCCCTAAATTACCTAGATTTAGGGATCTAACCCTTAACTAATATTTTGTCCACTTTTATAAGTTATGTACTTTTCAATTTATTAATCATTTTAAGTTGCCCTAGTCGTTCATCTAGTGCATCATACACAATCACACCAAGCAAACAAATGCAAACATTCATAAGAGGTAGTGGTGTACAAAATGTTGTGTGAGGGATACTAGCATAGATCAGTTATGCATCAATGAAAATGAGAAGCTCTCAAATTACAAAATAGTCTTACACCAAGAGCCACCGAAGAAAGGTATTATAGCTTAGGAATACCAAAACAAAGATGGAAGCTAACTTTACTTTCCTACCCTTAGCAATTCATGGCTTATACAATATAAGCTTTCATGGCTTATATTGTACCCTCAAATGCTTAATGCACAAATGAATTAAATGTGTTATGGACATGTGAACATTTTATCATTGTACAAAAATAACATTTAGATGGGCTAAAGCTATAGGATACATGGTGTAGGATGATTGAAAGTGGTGGATATACAAGTCACATAATGAAAAAATACATATTTCATGGATAATGAACAAAATCAAATGAATCATGACATCTTAGATTGCTACAACCTACCCCAATCATATTCCAATTACATCAAATATTATAGACATAAGGAACATGCACTCAATCAAGGCTATATGGAGAATGAGTGAGCACATAATCATATGAAATAGATTTTAAAACACAGAACAAATGTGTATATGTGTTATGAGGTCATTAGTTATTGAAACCTACCCCAATCACTCACTTTGTAAGCTTAACCAACTAGGGAAAAAGTATGAAGTAAAGGATCAAAGGTTGATGTCACTACTATAAATAGTATAATAAATAGTGCATGTGGTTTGTACATACAAATTAATTGTTTGTACAAACCACATAAATATCTATATAGACCACCTAATGTTAGCATAAACCTTTATACTTATTTCTAACACAAAAATTAAACCAAAAGAATAAGGAAAAAATGAGAGAGATGGGGAAAGAAGATGCCCTTAGAGTGGTCAAAGGATTGGCTTCTACCCTGAAAAGTATTCTTATAAGGAATTCTTTCCCAAAAGAGGGATGGTTTATATGCTAATAGAGGGGCTTTACTTGGTTTGTCCTTAAACCTTTAGTGGTGAGCTTGGATTCTTGAGTTTTCTATGTTTATAGATATTTTCTTAAGGTTTTAAGACTTTAGTTTAGTAGCATTTGGTAAGGTCCTTCTCACCTTTGAGAGATGAGTATTTATAAAGAGAGAAAAAGGATGCATTTATGCTATGTGCATAGGATACAACCCATTTCACTTCTCTACCTCATTGAGAAACAAGATCAATGAATAATCTAAAATTAAGATTTTATAGTTATCTATAAAGCTAAGAGGTTTTTTTTATATAGCCAACCACTAAGTTATATAACTAAGAAAAGAAATTAGGCTACTATTCTAGAATGTTCTCTTCATTTGGACCTTTATAAGAGGTTTGTACAACCTTTTAAGCATGTTATACAATCATTTAGTTGGCTATGTAGCCATTTTATGAAAGTCCAAAAGTGGCTTAGGTATTTATGAAGTGGACTTGGTTCAAGTTTTTTACAAGCTTAGCCCCTCTCTGAGCAGTTTCACCTGCATCCTTTTGGGATTAAATTGACATGGTTCTCATCATCAGGTTCACATCTTAACAATCTAAAAATCCAATGCTCATACAAGGCTAGAGAGAGAGGAATTTGCTTGATAAAACCATAAATTTAACCTATTCAATAAGAACCTAACTTAGGGTAGTCTACTCAGTTAGAATGAGATTGTTATACAACCAACTCAAATGGTTGTTTAGAGAATCCAAAATGAATACAAATAGTCAAAACCTTCTACAATTAAACATTATTCATATGGTTTAATGTAGAGATTACTAGTTGGTTATAGATAACTTCTTAGCTATATAAACAACTTCAAACCCTAGTTTCTAGAGGATTCCTCATTCTTATCCTTAGATATAAGAGGTGGGTAGGGATTGGATGTTGCATGTGTACCTAACATAAGTGCACCTTTTTTCCCTTTTTATAAACACACTTACTTTCTAAGAGTGGGAGGAGGCCAATTTTTCCTAATAAAACTCTACCTAAATTAATTTTTCCCCTTTTATAAATACACTCACTTTCTAATAGTGGGAGGAGGCTAATTTTTCCTAATAAAACTCTGCCTAAATTAATCCTCAAAAGCTCTGAAGCACAAAAAAATCAAGAAAATCCAAATCCCTAAAGAAAAACCCAAGAAAGCCAAGCTAATGCCTCTCTTCTCCTTGGAGTCTTTATTCTTATTAGATTTTGTAACATCCTCAACCTAATTCATATGCATTTTAATTGTGTTATATTTGCATATATGCATCACATGACATAAGATGACAATAACATTTATATCATTACATTTGAGGCATTTGAATATGGATTGTATAATTGCATAGTAAATTGTCATATGTGTAGTATGCATATTATTATTATTATTATTATAACTTAAATAAGGGTATCTTCGAACTCATTAAATGTATAAGGAGTTGATGAAATTAGTAAAAGAATATAGGTGATGAAGGAATGAAGAAAAGGGACAAAGAGAACATTTAAACTTTCAACTAAAAAGAGCATGCCACCAATATTTTATCTTATTAGAAGGATAATACAAATTGGAATTCTCTTTCATTAGGGTTGATAAAGAAGGAAAAAACAAAGAGATATAGTAGAAAAAAAAAAGTGAGAGCAAGAAAAAAAGAAGAAGAAAGAGAAAAAGGAAAAAAGAAATTAACTATGAAGGAATCTTAAGATTTCTAGCTTTAACAAGAGGCATGTGATTTCATATTTCTTTCCTATGAAATTTCTACTCGAAGGAATGTTAATCATGAATAATTAGTTAAAATTATGACACAATTATAGGTAGGATTCATGTGCGAGAAGTTATCAAAAGTGAATATGAGTTATATTCATTTTTATTCTATTTTAAGGGCAGATTATTGCACCCACGATTTCATAACTCAAGAAGAGGAATTAGGTAAAGTAAAAAACAAAATGAAATTTGTAGATTTATGCCTTATCTAAATGTCTATAAATAGTTTACAAAATAAGTTGTGTGAAAAGATATTGCTCCTTGATTGTGACTAATTCCTATTGAAATCTACTCAGTCTATAGATTATATTTTCCAAGAATTTTGTGGCCTTAGAAGGGGAATTAGGAGAAATGCAAAAAATAGTTGTATAGTTATGCCTCATATAAATTCCTATAAAATAGTTTTCCTGAATATAATGTGTGAAGAGACATTACACTTTGATTAGGACTGATCTTGAACCTACTAGTACTTACAAAGTTTGAGATTGCTCATTTATTTTGACGACCTTAAAAGCTGAATTAGAGAAAGTGTAAAATATAAAATATGTTCATCTATATGTTAACTAATTTCAAGTAGTTTTTCAATTGGACATCTATGATTTGAGATATGGCTAATTTTGTGGGTCTACTTAACATATAAATGTAGTAGGAATAAGGCAAAATTGTAAAATTCACCATGAATTTTGTAGTGCATATTTTGATTTGAATTTCAGATATGTTGTAACCATATATGTCTAGTTTAAGTGCAAAAAAGAAACTGATCATTTCGATTTATGAGGCAAAAGTAATTATAGAAATAAGTCTCACTAGAACTCTACCTAAATCATAGCAAGAGGTATTTATGGTTTTAACTTATAAACATTTTGGCATATCATATTCATTTAACATAGTTCTAATCATCTCTTGTAAAGTTATATTTTTCCTTTCAATTATAACATTTTAAATTATGTGGTCTTTAAAGTAGAAAGATTATGAGAACTACCATGTTCATCACAAAACTTTTGAAACTTTTCACTTTCAAATTCTCTATCATGATCATTCCTAATGGCAGAAATTTTTAAATCCTTTTAATGTTGAACCCTATTTACAAAAGACTTAAAAATATCAAAATAAGCATCCTTATAAGGTAGGAATAGAACCCAATTATACTTAGAGAAATCATCAACAATAACAAATGTATAATGCATGCCTCCTATACTAGCTACTCTAGTAGAGCTAAGGATATTCATGTGTAATAAGTGGAGAGGTCTAGTAGATGTTACCTTATTTTTTGCTTTACAAGAAGGTTTAACTTGTTTATTTCTTTAACATGCATCATAGATTTTTTCTTTGATGAAGTTGATCTTAAGAAGTCCTTCCACAGGGTTCTTTTTTCCTAATTTATTGATCAACTCTATGCTTGCATATCCAAGTGTTTTGTGTCAAGTCCAACCATTGTCAATTATGGTCACTAAACACTAAACATCTTTATTAATCATAGAATTTAAATCAATAATATAGAAATTTTTCACTCTTATACTAATTAAAGTAACTTGTTATCACTCATTCTTGAGACATAACATGCTTAAAGTTCAAACATGACTGTAACTCCTTTATCACAAAGTTGACTCACACTTAGAGGTTATGTTTAAGACCATAAATTAATAAAGCATTATTGATAATGGGTGAATCAACATCCTTTTAATTTTACCTATACTCATAATTTTTGCCTTGCCATTTTTATTAAAAGAGACACTTACAAGCCCTTATATTTTATCAAATTTGGTGAAGAATATCATGTCTCCTATCATTTACTTTGAGCAACCACCATCAAGATATGATTCATCCTTATCCATCTTAGATTATAAGTACACATATAAGGTAAAATCATTTGTTCTTAGGTGCTCAAATCTTGTTAAGTCCTTATGGTTTAGTTCTTCCTAATTACTTATTATGAATTCTAAAGTGGCTATTACAAGTAATATGGCCATGCATACCACAATAATAGCAATCACCATCAAACTATAAATGTTATGGTCTAGGCTTATATGATGCATGCTTAGGCATAAATTATTTTTGAAGTACATGTCTCTTAGTAGTATTCTTTTAAGGTGTATACTTTTTTTGTCTATATACATTGCCAAATTATCTAACTTGCATTTGACGCCTGGGCACATAGTGATGGTCATGCATAGTCATGTAAGTATAGTTCTTTGGTGTATGTTTTTGCACATTTTGGTGTATGGTTTTACACATTTTGCCTATTTAGCCTATATGAATTATATATGTAACCATGGGTGGCCTTGGGAGATGAAGGTCTAGTGTATGCTTATGCATGTGTATTAGTCTTAAACCTTTATGTTTATGCTTTAGCATAGCATTCACCTCTTGTAAGGACATTTAGGCCTAGTGCCTTATAGACTATATGTTCTTGGGTATGTTATCCTTACAAATATAGTCTTTATAAGGTATGGAGACAGGAGTAAAAGGGGCAACATATCTTAAGATGTCCTTTCTCATTGCATTATTAGGATATGACTTGATATCTTGAGGAATTCCTATTGCATCTTTTTTTAATCTTTCCTTTCTTGTTCAACTGTAATTTTTTTAACTTGGTTTGAGATTAGTGCTAATTTGTCATCCTCACTACCACTATCATTGTCGCTTGAAGAGGTTAATAAAGAAACATAAAGAGTTTTAGTTTTTACCTTTTTTTACCTTAAAGGAAATGGCCCTTCTTTCTTTTCCCTTCATCTCTAGCAAGCTTTTCCAAGGTACTTTTATGTGTAAGAAGTTTATGCATGATTTCATCTAAAGTAAGTGCCTTCAGATTGTTAGCTACCTCAATGGCATTTTTCTTAGCCTCCTATTTATTCTTAAGAAAGTTTTAAGGATCTTAACTACCATAACTTCATTTGAGTGGGTCTTTCCTAAATCTTAAATAGTTACTACTATATTAATAAACTTTTTTTACATCTCATTGATGGACTCATAATCTGCATTTGTATTTTATTTTTCTCGACTTCATTAGTCCCCTCTTGTTGAGTTAGGAAGAGTATCCTAAATTTTCTCAATAGAAGTGGACATTTAAAACTTGGAATACTGCGATTTATGGATGGCATAAAACAAGATATACATGGCCTTTCCATTTTTTAGGTTGGCCTTCTTCTTTTTTAGTGTGCAGTCTCTCTTCTTACATCTCCAATAAGTTTAGTTGGAACCTTTCTTTCTTCCTCCATTATGTCCCATAATTTTATGTTCTCATTGTCAGGAAGATTTCCATTTATTTTTCTAATAGCCACAGTCATCTTCTTTGAAGAAAAGGGCTTGTGGATGGATTGTGATTCTTCTTAGCTTTCAATATATCTTTGCTCTTATAGTTAAGCTTGATCAAATTATTCTAATACCATTTATTATCCTAAAGAGTTGTAAAAGGGAGTGAATAGGGTTATGGCAATTTTTGTGAAATAAGTGTTAATAGGAAAATTTTCACAACATAAAGAAGACACACAAATTATAGAGGTTTACCCACAACCTTGGCCTATGTCCTCTCCTCAAGTACTCCACTAGAGAGTTCCACTAAATAAGTACTTATATTGCTACTCATACCTTTACATAAGTGAATTTATAGGCACTACTTATACCTATTCAAGATAGTTGATAGGTACTATCTCAAGCCTATCCCAACATTGATTTGTAAGCACTATCTTAAGCCCTTTATAAGATCATAAATCATTCTAGGCTACCTAACCCAAGCAGTGATCCTCACATGAATATTATAAGTAATGCATAAGTAATCACTTAAGCTTTTCTTTTTATAAGAAAAGTCAACATAAATAGGCTTTGAGGTCGACATTTTTTTCTTTGTAAAGTAGTTGGAATTGAGTCTTTGAAGTAGCTTGTTCTTTCCTTTTGAAAGTAACTCTTTTTAGTCTAGGCATGTGCTTAATCTTAAACATATCTTTTTATTTTTTGTATTTGATTGCCTCTTGCATTATTTTGAGAGTTTGAAGAAAATGGCCTTATATAGATTTATGAAGAAAAAAACTAGTCAATAATCACATAGATTGAAATCTATCGGAAACTTATCAATATAGTTGTTCGAGCTTATCAATGATTGTTGAGATTCTTGACATGGTCATGGAATATTTAATAAGCTTAATAGCTAGTTCTAGAATGGGTAAGCAAAAACCCAATCGAACTAAAAAAATTGACCTAATCAATATTATTCAATCAATTCAATTTGGTTTTTTAGTAAAAATTGATTTAGCTTCATTTTAATTTTTAAAAATTCGATTTTCGATTTTGATTTGGTTTTGATATGAAAATCAAATAAATCAAAATTATTAATAAATCAAATCGATTTAAACTAAACCAATTTAAAATATATATAATTTAATTAATAAAATCAAACCAAACTGAAATTTTATAAATCCGATTCAGCTTGATTTGTAGGTATATAAAATTTAATTTATTTAATTTTTTATTCAATTTTTACAAAAGTTTTTGTTCATTTTGGTTCTTATAATACAAATTTTGATTTATGTAATTTTGGCAAAAAAATCAAAGTGAATAAACCAAACTGATCGAATGTTCACCCCTAAGTTCTAGTGATAATTAGTTATCTTTCTTAGCATACTTGACAATAGTTGTTAGGATTTTTCCATAGTCATTGTTTGTCTGATTAGTAGCCATTATGAACTTTCAACAGCCATTAAGACCTGAACGATTTACACAAACTCCATAGCGTTATTCAAAAGAATTTTTCACCTACGCTTTGTTCAGAGTTATGCGCTCATTATTCTATAATCACTAAATTTACTTTTATGCTCATTGTTACTTAATAAACATAAGATCTTTTATACCATAGTCTTATCTAGTGGACTTTTTCAATTAGACATTACTTGAATGTGCTTGTCGTCCTATCAATAGTTGTTGAGTCAAATTCTAAGCTCGTTGTTCACTTTGTGCCCTTATGGATATCAATAGGTGTCGGACACCATTCTACAAGCATTAGTATAGTGCAATGTCATTGAATTCCTCCCACAATCATTAGGGTGAAGTCCATTTTACATAGAAGAGTTAGGCACTTCTAAAGGATTTTTTAATCAGCCATTTTCATTCACCAATAAGCATTGTGCACTTTAATGATCATTGGAATTTCTAAGATCATTGGCAAGTTATCACTTTAGATTACTCTTTTTTCTTTGAATATAGGATTTAATTTGTCTTGGATCTTCCTTAAGCATCCATAAATGATATCAACAGTTAGTTTTGTTATGGATTTAAGCTTTCTAAGATATAAAGAGCATGTCGTAGGCTTCATTCAAGTTTTGAACATGAGTTGTATGATACTGAAAGTTGTACAAAGAATTCTAGAAACATATAAACATAAATTAGTCCTTTTAATCCTTATTTGTCATTATCAAAATAAGAACTGTATTATGTTGTTTAAAAATATTAAGAAATTTTAGTATATTACTTATCCAATTTTTGTTTTATAAGCACTATAGAACATATAGCTTAGCAGATGATGGCTTAGTGATCTCCTCTTCCTTGGCTTTTTCTTCCTCCTTGTGCATAATAAGTGATAAATTAGAAGATGATGGTTGATTATATTCCTTGCTAAGCTCCTTCTTGCCATCTTTTTCACTTATATCGATTTGTTTGGTACTTCTTAAAGTAATTGCCATGCATTATTCTCTAGGATTTACATATTTTTTTTCTATACAAACTGCCTTGGCACCTTGAATTTAGAGTAACCACCATCTATCCTATTTGCATCTCTAGATTGTGATTGTGGTTATCCATTTGGATCATTTGTATGTCTAATTTATCTATTTAACATATCCTTACTTCCAACTTCTCAAATTTCTTAATAGATAATGGTTACATGTTCTACAAAGACTTGTCTTCTTATGTGGGAGTTATAGGAGCATTTTCTTGATTTCTTAGTTGAAAACCTAAAGAATGAGGAGTTTTGTATTAGCTTGATTACTCCATGAAAAGTTTCGATGATTCTATTGAGTTTTATACAATGAGCATAGCAAAAAATAAAAATAAAACTTCCTACATGTCAAGGATCCATACAATTCGATTAAATCAAAAAGAAGGTTACAAAAATCTATCAATTTGAATAATAAGGGAAATTTTATTAGAAGGCAAAGAGGGGGTTTATACTAGTAACTGCCTACCCTGAGCTTGAAGTAGGATCTAGACGACACTAAAGGATGACCACCCTCTACAAGTATCCACACGAACAGGCAACCTCCAAAATGTATAGTGTGCTAACACTAGGATTTACATGACTCTCTCTTTAATGTTTATTGAAGAAAAATGTGAATGTTCTCTCACACTTTTAGAAAACCCTAAATGCGCATATATAGTTTAACCATTAAGATATTTTATGTCAATTCTATATCTTTAAATAAATATATAAAATAATATCCCATTTTCTTTTAACCTTTAAAATGAAATAGATATCTAAATAATTTAGATAATATCTTTAATTATCTTAATTACAAATAGAGTAGTAAAATCCAATTTGGCTTTAGGCCTATTCTATGTGTGCGACCCTATAGGTTTACATAATATTGACAGTGGTCCAAAACCTATTTTGGCTTATCTGTCATAACTGGCCTCCAGCAAGACATTATAACTACCCAAAATATGTAAAGGTCAATGATCCTACTTAACTTGTTTTACAAATAGTATTATAATCCATTTGTCACATTATATCTCAATTGAACATAATTCATGGATCATGTCATCCTTATATAATTCAATTATTTCTCGATTTCTAAGTAGACTAATGTAAAATGATATTGATAATTTTTATCAATTCATCTTCACATGGTCATACAATCTCTTCAGTCTAACTTATCGAGGGGCCCAAAGATATATTTCTCATAAATATATGAGGGACAATTCCTTCTTAATCATTCATATTCCTCAATGTGATTTATTTCATGTCTAATATTAGTCTATATAATCATCTTGTTAAAGATAATGTTGGACTGTATCAAAACATGAAGTTCATCATATTGGAATCCATGGTGATTTTCAAGTCAGAGGGTAAGTTAGTGCTATTGCATGAGCATCATTTATAACTATTTATCCATGTAGTGTTCTTATAATGGGCGATCCAATACAATGTTTCTTAAACATGTATTTATGTGTTTTACTTAATATCACATATCCATGACTAGAAAACATAATCATCAATCAAAACATATACTAGTCTTCATTCATTATTATCCCAACAATAATGACTAACTACCCTTAATTAAGAATAGAATTCTTTATACCTAAAGGTTTTACTATCAAGTCACATACTTGATGACATTAGGTAGAATTAACTATTTATGGAATTTATAATTTTATCATAAATAAAATATAAAAGAGATATTTAATAAAAATGGAACCATGACATTAATAAAATATCCATTACAAGAACTGGCCTAAGGCATATAACTAACAAATTCATCCAACATAGATTTTAAATGTTGGAGTAAGAGTTATTTTGTTGTATATATAATTAGACATATTATCCCTTATGCACCAAGACAAGGGAGTTAAATTGGTAGGCAATTTAAATTTATAGGGAATGTTAGTAATACAAGGTTTAGAAGAAGTAGAAGAAGAATAGGACACACACCAATTTATAGTGTTTCGAGTATTAACCAACCCTACATCCACTCCCCAATTCTTCCAATTGTGTGTTCCACTAATACTAAATGATGTTTTGAAAGCTCACACCTAACTTTACAACTTGTGTTTTGCAAAGGCTTACACATAAACCTTACAAATGTTTCCTAAGGTTAACACTCAACCTATATAAGAGTTTTCTTGGATCGCTCTCAAACCAAATCCCAAAGAGCATTTAAAGCTCACACCAAAGTTCTTACAATTAAATAACAAAGAGTAATTAAAAGAGAAAAAGTTAAGAAACAAGTTTGCAAGAGTTTTGCCTTAGTAAATTTTATTCTCTTGTATTTATGCCCATTTAGTGGATTATTTACAAGTTACTCCCACCAAATAGACATTAGAGACAAAACTATGCCTAAATCTCCAAAGTTGGTGGGCAAATCTAGCATTAAATGCATATTAGATAGAAGCCACAGTTGAGATGAGTGATTCACGGTCGTGATCTTCATATTTGCCTAAAATTTGCCTATTCACGATGATGAAAATTATTTGTATGTAACGGCTAGTCCACAAGGCAAAAAGGCATTGGTTCTTTAAGCAAAAATAGTTATTGGATCCCTTAACCTTAATGAAATTCACAGTCTCGATTTCATGTAATGACTGCTTTCAATTACAAACCACGACATTCATGTCCAAAAATATATATGCATAAAGGTTGATTCTTCATACATACTCAATCCAACACGTATTTAATGTACATATATGTTAACTAATGTTCAAAACTAGTGACCATAAATTTGTTCCTATCTAGATATATGTACATGGCACAAGGAGAGAGAGAGAATTGGAATTCGACGACCTGTGGTCCATGTGTTTTTATGCAAAACTCTATGCACCAAAGTATCCAAGCTCTATGCTTCAGTATTTGAAAAACACAATTGCAATTTAGTGAGTCGTGACTCAATGAATAAAAATAATAATTAGATTCTTATGGCATAACTAATAATCAAATATCATTAAGATACATTACAAATATAAGAATTGACTATGCAAGTGTTAATGCAATAGATTGATTTTTGTCATGACCTTGCAAGGCAAACACTACTTCTGGGAATTCATGCAACTCAAGTGACATTTGATTTTGTTGGCTAGTATATAACAAGTGAATCATTTGATCAATAACATGTGCCAATACCACATATTGGTTCTTTTTCAAGTGATTTGCAAGTGTTTGACAAGCCAGTCACAACATCCTTTTAGTTTCATATGCAAGTGTTCATTCGTAATGGTGTACCAAGTAATCATTAAGATCATATAAATCTCACTTGACTTGTATTCACATGTAAAATGTCACAATTTATACATATACACATAATAGAACACAACCATATCATAAAATCATCACACATACACATTAGAATCTAATTATGGCTTTTACTCACCTTTTGGTGTGACCAACCTTTATGGTAGGTTTGGTTCTCTCTCTAGGCTTCCTCAAAGTGTTGAGATCCTAACATTTGATACCTACATAGGTATAAGTATGTCAAAATGATTATGAATGTTTGGTATGCAACTATGTCATGTTCCATGCAAGTGGACCTAGTGCTTATGCATATTTTCCTTATATGTTAGCCCGACCTTGCTATACTCTCATAGCAATAAATCTAGATAAACTTATCCAAATGACTTGATTCTTTTTAAAATAAACTAGACACATAATGATACAACATATTCAAATTTCAGATCAATATAAGACATAGAAAATGTGGTGAATTTTTGAATTTTGCCCCATTTCAATATCATCTCAGCTTGACTAGGTCTTACAATCTTTGGTATATCTCAAATTTTACAAATCCAATTGCCAAAAAGATTTACCAGAAGTTACAAAACATATAAAATAACATTTTTCATGCTTTAATCATTGTGTAATTCAGTCTATAAAGTCACCAAAACAAATGACTAATCTCAGAGTAAGTAGGTTTTTAACATGTTGACAATCAATTATGATGAAAGGGTAATATCTCATCAATCATGATAAATTTGGCAAAAAATATTTTACAAGAATGTATATCAGACATAACTATACAACATTTTAGTATTTCACATCATCAAATTTAGGTTCTATGGACATCAAATTCTTGGAAAACAGAATTAAAAGACTGATAAGGCTTCATCGGGTTCAGGGTCTGACATAACAAATTAAGAAAAACTGATTTGTAAGTATTTATAGGGGATATAACCCTACAAATTTTCATGTTTTGAACTTTGTCTAAATCAGCACAAAAGGTCATCAAAATATATGAAAACAGAAAGACTGAAGAGATTTCACTCAGTTGTGAACCAGCTATAATGAATGAGCCATATCTCCTCACAAACACTAAATTAAGCAAAACTATTTTACATGCATATATATGGGACATAAAGCTACAACTTTCATATTTTACACTTTCTCTAATTCATCTTCCAATGTTATGAAATTATGGATACAAAATATGCTCTAACAATAAAACCAACACAATCAGCTCTTATTTCTTTTGAGCTTCAACCTCTATACATGAGCTCTATCTCAAATTACTCCACAATTCTTCCTAATTATGCATGTTTAACATGTTATGAGGGAGGAATTTCATGTGAGAAGAAGATAAAATCACTTACCTCTTTTGCCAAAATAAGAAAAGCTTAGGGTTTCCTCTAAGTAGTTCACTCTTCTCCCTCTCCTTCTTCTTTTTCTTCCTCCTTTCTTCCTTGCTTTCTTTTATTTTTTGCACTAGCTCTCTCCAATCTGATTCTAAAAGATAAAAATTTTAATTTGTATACCTACCCTAGTAAGATAAAATCATAGAGTCTCACTACTATTGGCTGAAAGTTCAATATTCCTCTTTTAGACCCTCTTCTTCACTCTTTCATCACCTCCATCCATCTCTTAATCCCCATATGATCCTTATACTTTTAAATAAGCTCTAAAATACCATTATTTATGATGTTATTACATGCACACGACATAAGTTAATTTGCATGCAACTATACTATTGGCCCTAGTGCACCAAGAAATGGGAGTTGAATTAGTGGCAAATTTAAACTTTTGATTTGGAGGAAACTCACAAAAATGAAAGATTAGAGAAAGGGGTAGGAGAAGAATGAACACAAGAGTTTTATAGTGGTTCTGGTATTAACCAACCCTACATCCACTCCCCAATTCACCAATTGGGTATTTCACTTAATCACTAGTGTTTTACAAGCTCACACTTAACTTAGTGTTTAGGCTCACACCAAACCTTACAACTTGTGTTTTCTAAGCTCACACAAAAACCTCTTACAAGTGTTTTCAAAGCTCACACTAAAACCTATACAAGAGTTTTCTAAACAAGGGCTAACTCTCAAACCCAACCTAAAAGGTGTTTAAAGCTCACACCAAACTATATATAAAGAATTAAAGATAAGAATTAACTTAACAAGAGTTTTGGCACATATCAAAATGGTTATCCCCTTTCATTCAAGTCCATTTGGTGGTGTATTTATAGGCAATAACTACCAAAGAGACATTACAAATAAACTATGTCCAAATCTCCAAGTTGTGCAAGACATATCTTGCATTAAACACTCGTCAGACGAAATTCGCAGTCGAGACTGAATTCGTAGTCGTTATTTGTGAACTGTGTCTAACAGCTAGTCCATGTGGCATGAAACCATTGGTCTTTCCAAAAACTAGTCATTGGATCTTTCTAACGGATCTTAAACTTCAAGGTTGCTATTTCAAATTCACAGTCGCTATTTTCCTTATTGAACGCGACTGTCACTGTGAAATTATCTGTCTAATATGGAGATGTTTCTAAAATTTACGGTTGCTACTGAAATTTGCGGTCGCTAATTTCAAAGGTTGATTTTTATACTTGAAGTTTCTTACTTCTAATCACTTTTATTCAACTCCTAATGAGATTTTGTCTTAATATCTATAAAAATAATTGTTAAAATTGATATTATAACCTTTCAATCTATATTGTTAAGATCAAAAGAGAGTTTTGACTTAAGTTTGAATAACCTAGTCCAAGAATCTCCCCCTTTTTGATTTTGACAATCTAGATTGAATATGCAAAACATAAAGAATCAATTATGCATGCTCCTAAGAGAATGATTGTGAAGTGATTAAAAAAATGTAAGTATGAAATTGCTCCCCCTCAATCCATACTCCCCCTTAGTTATTCTAATAAGATCATTATCTTAGCTTATTACAAATGTAGTTCAATTTCTCTCCCCTTTTTGTATGTTCCCTCTTTGTATATTCAGTCAGTTATCTCTCCTCCTTTGTTAATATCAAAAAGAGGGGATTATGAGGGAATAAGAGAGAGAATAGGGAATTTGAGAGGGAAAATGACCACAAACTTATCAATTGTACAAACTCAAATTCGAATAGCAAACATAAGTAATTTTGCATAATTGATCACAATATGTCACATAAGAAGATAAATGGATGAAACATAAATGAAAAATAATTCAAACATTTAAAAGATGCTTGAACATACAAACTAGGGCTAGAAATAAAGAAGTTGCATGAACTAGGATAATCAATCCTAGGTTTAAAACCTCTTTTGATCTTGACAAATTAGATTGATCATCACTAATGTTTCAAATAAATGTTGTTATTGCAGAATTGAATCGTTCCCTCAAGAAGAAATAAAGAAGTTGATGAATTCCAAAGTAACATGAAAATCGCGACCGCAACCTACATATTCGCGACCGCGATTCATGATAAGACATGTTGAAAGCAAGGCAGGCGAAATCGCAGTATGATTCTCGGCCGCGATCCTTGAAGAAAGAAAG
>CATIWR010400770.1:0-16283 GCA_949677035.1 Omphalea diandra
TAACCATTATCATAGCAATATACAAATGGCACCATATGAAGCACTATATGGAAGAAAATATCGAAGTCCAATCTATTGGGATGAAGAAGGGATGTGCATTTTAAAAGGGCCAGAACTAGTGCAAAACACTATAGACAAGATGAAGGTAATCAAGAGCAAACTTAAACAACACAAGATAAGCAAAAGAGCTATGCAGACTGACACATAAAAGAAATGGAACATGAGGTGAGAGATAAAGTGTTCCTTCAAGTTTCACCATGGAAAGGAATAATTCAATTTGGTAAGAAAGGGAAACTGAGTCCTCGATACATAGTACCATATAAGATCTTAAAAAGAATCGTTCCATCGGCTTATAGGCTAGCACTACCACTAGAGATGGCTCAGATTCATGATGTATTCCATATGACTATGATCAGGAAGTATCGATTTGATCATATACATATACCTAGGGATCCAATGATAACAATTGTAGATGATGTATGTTCCATTGAAGAACCAGTGGAGATCATTGATTATAAGACAAAATAGTTATGAAATTGAGAAATCCCTTTGGTTAAGGTGTTATGGAGAAACCACTCATAAGAAGAGGCTACATGGGAATCGAAGAGAACATGAAATAACAATATCCACATTTGTTTACAGGTATTGAATTTCGAAGATGAAATTATTTATAAGAGGGGAAGAAATGTAACATCCTCATCCACATTCATTCCCATTATCACATGAACATATTCATTGCATAAATGATTTGAAACCATGCATGAACATAGGCATTGGATAAAAGGTCATTTAGACATGTGAATTGGATAAGCACGACGATGACACTTGCACCATTGCATTTAGGACACTTAAACATATATGTAATCTTTGTATAGTTGCATGGAAAATTATCTTATGTTGTGTGCCTATTATATTATCATAAATAATGGTATTATAAAGCTTATTTTAGAGTATATGGAGCATCTAGGAATTATGAGATGGATAGAGGTGCTTAAGGAGTGAAGAAGAGGGACTCAAAGAAGAAAGTGAACTTCCAACTAATAGGAATGCAACACCATGATTTTGTCTTGTTACAATAGGTTTACAAGTGGAATTTTCAGAGCTTAAACATGAGGTAAAAGAGAGCTAAGGAAGAAAGAAAGGGAAGAAGAAAAAAAAGAAGAAGAAGGAGAAGGAGAATCGTGAGCTGCCTAAGGAGGAAACCTAAGGTTTTCTGGTTCTGGGACAATAGATAACTTAATTTATGTTCTTCTCACATTAAATTGACCTCGCATGACATGTTAATCATGCATGGTTAGTGAGAATTATAAAGTATTTGAGGTAGAACTCTTGGATGGAAGTTGAAATTCAAAAGAACAATAGCCGATTGTGTTGATTTTATTATTAGAGTAGAATTTTGTACCCATAATTTCATAACCCTATAAGAGGAATTATAGAAAGTACAAAATATAGAAGTTGTAGCTTCATGCCTAATCTAAATGCATATGAAACAGTTTTGCTTGATTAGGTGTGTGTGAGGAGTTATGGCTCTTTTATTAGGGCTAGTTCATAACCAACTAAAATGACCTCAGTCTTTCTGTTTTCTTATATTTTGATGGCCTTAGGTTCTAATTTTGACAAAGTATAAAACATTAAATTTTTAGGATTATGTGCTCTATAAGTACATGTAAATCAGTTTTAATTGATTTGCTATGTGGAAATAGATATGGCTCGTTGATTGGGATTGACCCTATACCCAGATGAAACCTCACATTTCTTTTAATTATATTTTCCAAGAATTTGACAATCATAGATTAGGAATTTGATGATGTGTTAAAACTTGAAAGTTGTATATTATATATTATCTACATGAATATAAAACATTGTTGCCAAATTCTATATGGTTGTTGAGATATTTTCCCTTCATTATGACGGATTATCACCATGTTGAAAATCTGCTCACCCTGAGATTGGTCATTTGTTTTGGTGATTTTATAGACTGAATTAGACAATGAGTAAAACATGAAAAATGTTCCTTTATGTGTTGCATAATACCTAGTAAATCAGTTTTACAATTTGATTTGTACAATTTGAGATATAGGACCTACTCAAACTGAGATGACATTAAAGCAGAGAAAAATTCAAAAATTCCCTCCATTTTCTATGTGTCTTATATTGGCCTGAAATTTGAATATGGTGTATCATTATATGTCTAGTTTATTTGTCAAAAAGAATTAAGTAATTTGGATAAGTATATCTAGAATTATTATTGTGATAGTGTAGCAAGCTCAAGCTGCCATATAAGGAAAAACATTCATAAATACTAGGTCCACTTGCATAGATCATGCCATAGTTGCATACCAAGCATTCATAATCATTTTGGCATACTTATAACCATGTATGTATCAAGTGTTAGGATCTCAAAATTTTGAGGAAGCCCTAGAGAGAGAACCAAACCTATCGTAAAGATTGGTTACATCAAAAGGTGAGTAAAAACGATAATTAGATTCTAATGTGAATATGTGTGATAATTTTATGATGTGATTATGTCCTATTACATGTATATGTGATTGAATTGTTACATTTTACATGGAAATACAAGTCAAGTGAGAATTATATGCTCTTAATGATTACTTGGTATACCATTGTTGTGAACACTTGCATATGGAACTAAAAGGACGTTGTGATCGGCTTGTCAAACACTTGCAAATCAAGTGGAAGATGGACTAATATGTCCCATTGGCACATGTTATTAATCATGTGAAAGATGGACCAATAGGTCCCATTGGCACATGTTATTGATCAAATGAATCACTTGTTATATGCTGGCCATCAAAATCAAATGTCACTTGAATCACATGAATTCCTGGGAGCAGTGTTTGCATTGCATGGTCGTGACAAAAATAAATTTATTGCACATGGACTTACATAGTCAATTGTTATGCTTGTAATGTATCCTGTGGATATTCTTATGTTGGTTGTGCCATAAAAATCTGATTATTATTTTTATTCATTAAGTAGTGACTCACCAAATCACAAATTTTTTTTCAGATACTGAAGTATAAGATTATACATTCTGGTGCTTAGAGTTTTGCATCAAGACATATGGACCACAAGTCATCGGCTGAATTCTAAGTCTTTCTCTCTTTTTGTCATGTATATACATCAAGATAGGAACCAGTTTATAGTCACTAAGCTCGAAATTAGTTAGCATATATGTGCATTAAATACATGTTTGATTATGTATGTATAATGAATAAAACCTTTATGCATAAGTATTTTGGACATGAATGCTATGAGTTTTGTAAATGAAAATGGTCGTTACATGAGGCCCAGCCCCTTCCCTCTATAGCCCAAGGCCCAAAGCACCCCTAGCCTATTAAGCTTAATTCTTCTTATTAAGCCAATCACACCCAAATTATCAAAATACCCCCTTGCCTGTCATTCAAGCCCAATCATACATAAATTACCAAAATATCCCCAACCTTTTATTAAGCCTAATCACGCATAAATTGCCAAAATATCCCCGACTTCTCATCACGCCCAATCACTCCCAAATTGCCAAAATATCCCTAGCTTCTCATCAAGCCTACGATCAAATTACCAAAATACCCTCATTCCTTTTTGAATAATGCACCAAATTTTTTGATCCAAATTAAGCCATTAACATAGCCATCAATGACAAAATTATCCTCTCCAAATCTCAAAAGTACTTTTAAGGAAAATCTCTTTCACCTAGAAATGGTAAGACCCAAGGAGGCACTTCAACCCATTATCTTCAGATATGGACAAATCCTCAAAATGGCCAGAAGGGATACACAAATAGTTTTACCATTTCTAAAAGGGCTTGAATGACAAAATAACCACCTAAGGGCCATCCCTGAGCCAAAATCATCAGTCAGAAAGATTGAAGCACCTATGAGGAGAAACTTAACCTCAGTACTTGCTAAAAAATTGCCAAGAAGTTCAATATCTGCTTGAAAGCTGCTGAATAATGATCAATGTTAGTACTTGCTAGAGGGCTACCAGCAGAAGAAGTTCAACCTTGGTACTTGCTAGAGCTGCTTAGAAGTACAATACATGCTTAAGAGCTATTGAAGAATGATCAATGCCAATACTTGTTGGAGGACTGGTGAAAGGAGAAGTTCAACCTTGGTACTTATTAGAGAGCTACCAAGATGTTTAGCACTTGCTTGAGAGCTGCTAAGGAATGATCAACTCTAGTGCTTACTAAGGGGGTGCTAGAAGGAGAAATTCCACCTTGGTATTTGCTAAAAGGCTGCTAAGAAGCTTAATACTTGCTTGAGGAGTTGTTAAGGAAATTATATCCTTTGATATCCTTACTAGTGTTTACATTACACACTTTGCTTTATTGTGACTTGTTCCAGCTGTCATTTTTCAAATGTTATTTTCCCAAGCCCTATAAAGTAAGGAGCAAACTATAAGCATCAGATTTTGGGTCTCAAGATGCAAGCTTGATGATGAAATTACTAAACCAAAGGCTTATAATGAAAAGGGAATTGCTCAAATAAAGGGATGGAATGCCATAGAGAACCTTGAAAAAACTAAGAACTAAACCCAAACCTAGCCTAGGGATGTCAGCCAAACTTAATGGGTTGTATAGCCCATCAAGTAGGACTATACAGCCTTGCACAAGGCTATACAAACCTTGCTAAAACCCTAGACTATAGAACCTTTTAGAACTAGTCCCCCCCTTTAATCCTAAGGCTGCACAACCCAGACAAAGCAATGTATAATCTATTTTTTACTCTATAAACTACATGAAAATCCTAATGCAAATACAACACTCTCCTTCTCTATGATTGGTCGGATCCATAGTGCAACTAAAACCATTTTAGTCTCTAGTGCATTCACCCAACATCATAAACACCCCTTCCCCCCCCCCCCCCCCCCTCCCCCCCAATTTAATGGGTGATTTGGAAACCCTAACTGAACTCTACCAAAATCAATTTTTAAACACTTAAAACTTAAACCCTAACCTAACCCCACTTTCTACATGGTAGAACTAAGCCTTTATCTTTGTATTTGTGAATTACCTTAAGTATTTTTGAAAGATATTGAGCTTATTGTGATCTTTTGAAGGCAAAGTCAACACAAAGACACACATTTAATCCCTTTTTCCATTTTTTCTTTCTCTTTCTTTCTTTCTTATTTTTTTTTTCACAATACAAAACCTTATCGGTAGGTGGTATAGCCTTGTTGGTAAGTTGTACAACCCTCTTCCTAGGTTGTATAACCCTTATTCAAGGTTGTATAGCCTAGGTTCCCTATAACACAATAGATCACTCTCTGATTATTTCTTTTGGATTTTATGCTTTTATGGTTATTTTTTGGGATGTTTGGTGACTCTAGTGGTAGAATATAGTGAGGTCAAATGACTTAAGACCTCTACTCACCTAAAAATATAGTTTTGTTAATTTCCTAAATAACTTTCTTTATATCTTTTCCTTTTAAAATGCTTTTGTGTTTTCTATTCCTTTAATTTTAAAGTTAAGTTATTGGTTCGGTCTGAAAATTTGAGGCAATAAGCGAGTAAGGAACATGAGTTTCCTTTGACCTTAAAAATCCTCTTTATGCAAGGTTTCATGTATAGCGATGTGAATAAAGTTTGTTATTCTTTGATCTCTTAGTTTGAGGTGGGCATTCTAACTTATGCAATGTCAGGTTCTGCCCTAAATGTTATAGCACTTTATGAGCATGATGAGGGAGGGTTCAATAACCCTAGGACTTTATTTGGGTGAATCTTTGCCTCAAAGCTATCTAATGGCCTTTAAATGCTAGCATTATGTACGTATGCATTCATTTACTTTCTTCAATCCATGATTCATGCATCTGTACATGTGTATAGCAAGTGGTACCCAACATATGAGCAATTTGGGGGTAACTAACCTCTTCCCTAAGAAGTATCCAATTTTCAAACTCGATCTTTGATAGGGTAAAGATGAAATAAGCCTTATAATTGACCTATGATAGGTTCAAATTTAGTCTTTTTCATATTCTTATCTCAACCAAAATCAAGTGGTAACTCGGCATTGCTTAGGGTGGTACCATTGTATTATCCCATTTTTGGTGCCCCGATGACCATTATTTTGGACTAAGGTGTGTAAGGCCTAAAATGACCCTTTGTTGCTCCAATCATATAACACGATTAGGGGCTATTACCAAAATATGACCCCCATCCTCTCAATCCCCCAATGATCGATAAAAGGTAGGAGTCGTAAGCAGGATTTCACTCATTCGAGTGCAGCCGTGAAACCTCAAGGCGCTCACAACTACCACTGGTTGAAAGTTTTATTTTCCTCTTTTAGTCCTTCTTTTGCACTCCTTCATCATATCTATCCATCTACTAATCCCTATATGCTCCTTATACTTTTAAATAAGCTTCAAAGCACCATTATTTATTATGTTATAACATGTACACAACATAAGAGAATTTTCCATGCAACTATACAAACATCACATCTATGCTCAAGTGGCCCAAATGTAATGGTGCAAGTGTCATCGTCATACTTATCAAATTCACATATCTAAATTATCATTTATCCAATGCATATGTTTATGTGGGATTATAAATCATTTATGCAATGAATATGTTCATTTGAGAATGCTAATGAATGAGGATAAGGACGTTACACCTTATAACACTCATACATTAAACATTATAAACAAGAAAGCAAGGTTACTACTTCACAAAAGAACATGACATCAATAATGATAAAACTAAAGGAACAATTCCAAGACATAATGCATCAAGGTTTATCTAATGGAGAAGGTAAATTAATGTTGGCTCTTGTAAAATATTATCTTATCCTGTAACCTTGGTGCTTTTACACCTTTTTTATCCTTACCAATCTAGCATCCATTGTATCTAGCCTTTGAAGAACTAGGTTTCATGGCTCCTTTTAAGTTGTTATAGGTTCTATTTCTTAGGGAATAGTGTTGAAAGGTGGAAATATTGGGTTGTCTTCCTCATCCTCTTGTTCACTTTCTTATTCCCTTCCTTCTTCTAGTGGATTCTTTTGTTTTATGAATGTTGGCCCTCCAAATTTACATGTGACAAACCCCATCCTCTCTAATATAATGAGATGACAAGGTCCCATAATGGTTAAGGCTTCCTCAACCATTTTGTTGGGGTCAAAACCACATAAAAAGATAGCCAAACCCGTGACTATGTGTCTAAGTCCAATTAGTTGCCTAAGATTTTACTAAGCCTACCATATTTTGGAAAAGGTAATGAGTGATGGAAGCCTTTAACTTATTTTGTGCATACCACATGAAAAAAGAGCTATTATTTAGAGACCTTGGCTGATTCTTGCTTCCCAAAGATAACATGGAACACCCATTTGCATTTATTAAACATGACATTCATGTCCAAATATTCATATAAAAGGTTAACTTATCATTCATACACAACCTAAAAAACATATCAATTCTTTAATTAATGTACATATATGTTGAGTATAACCAATTTAATGTTGGTGACCACTAATTAATTTCCATCTAAGTATATGTATATGACATAAAGAGTGAGAGAGTTGGAATTTAGCCGATGACATGCACTCTATGTATCCATGTGCAAAATGTTATGCTCCAAAGTGCCCAATGCTTATGCTATATTGTCTGGAAAAAACAATTGTGATTTGGAGAGTTGCGATTCAATGAATAAAAATAATAATGAGATCTAACGATATAATAAAAAATCATTTATTATTAAGATACATTATAAGTATAAGGATTGACTTATGTCAGTGCAAATGTAATGGATTATTAGATTTTGTCTCTACTTTATAAGAAAAACATTGTTTTCAATAATTCATGTGAATCAAGTGACATTTGCTTTTACTAGCCAACATATAAAATATGATTCATTTGATCAATAACATGGCCATAATAGGACATATTAGTCCCTTTGCCAAGTTATTTACAACTGTTTGACAAGCTGGTCACAACATCCTTTTAGTTTCATATACAAGTGTTCATTCATAACGGTATAACAAGTAATCATTAAGATCATATAATTCTCATTTGACTTTTATTCACATGTAAAATTTCACAATTCAATCACATATACATGTAACAGAATGCAGTCATATCTTAAAATCACATATACACATTAGAATCTAATTATAGCTTTTACTCACCTTTGATGTAACTAAACTCTATAGTAGGTTTGAACTTTTCTCTTAGGCTTCCTCAATGTGTCAAGGTCATAAAATGTAATGCATATATGATTACAAATGTGTCAAAATTATTTTTGTATACTTGATATGCAATTATGGTCATATTTCATGCAAGTGGATCTATTATTTATGCTTATTATTATTGTATGTTAGTCTGACCTTATTATACTCTCACTATATTAAATGTAGCTATACTTATCCAAATGGATTTATTTTTTTTTTTTGCCACTTAAACTAGACACATGAGATACAACATAGTCAAAATTCAAGTCAATATAAGGCCTACAAAAATTATAGTGAATTTTTTAATTATGCCTTATTTTTATGTGACTACAGCCCGATTAGGTCTTACATTCTTATCTATATATCTAATTGCAAACTAATTTACTATCAACTATAAAACAAATAGACAAACATTTTTCATGTTTTACACTTTGTCTAATTCAACCTATGACGTCATCAAAATAAGTGAACAATCTCATACTAAGCAAGCTTCAATATGCTTCAGGATCAGTCATAATCAATGATCAATATCTCTTCACCCATAACATATTTAATAAAACTATTTTACAATAATTTGTATAAGGCATAACTCTATAAGTTTTATGTTTTTTACTTCACCCAATTCCTATTTTACGACCATGAAATTCTAGGTAAACATAATTAATAACTTGAGAAGGTTTCACCAGGTTTAGGATTAGTCATAATCAAGAAGTAATATCTCTTCACTCAAATTATTTAGTAAAAATGTTTTACAAGCATTTAGATAAGATATAAGTTTCCAAATTTCATGTTTTACATTTTGTCTATATCAGCTTATAAGGTCCTCAAAATATATGAACAAGGTTAGATTGGGGAGGTTTCAATGGGTTGAGAGTCAATCCTAATCAAGAAGCCATATCTCTTCACTCACAATTTGAATTTAAATGAGGTATAAATCTACAACATTCATGTTTTACAGTTTACCTAATTCCTCTTTTAGGATTATGAAATCATGTGTGTAAGAATATGCTCTAAAAATAAAACCAACACAATTCAGCTCTTATTTCTCTCATGCTTCTAACAACATCCATACATTAACTCTAGCTATAATTACTCTAGAATTCTTACTAATTATGCATGTTTAACATGTTATGAAGGTAGAATTTCATATGGGAAAAAGATGATATCACTTACCTCTTTTTCCAAAACTAGAAAAGTTTAGGATTTCTTCCTGGCTTCTTCTTCCTTTCTTACTTTCTTTCTTTTCTCTCTCTTCCTCTCTAATCAACTCCAAAAGGAAGAGAAATTCAATTTGAATACCTAATCTAATAAGACAAAATCATAGTGGCATACTACTATTGGTTGAAAGTTAAATTTTACTGTTTTAAACTCGCTTATTCAACTACCATTATGTTTATCAAATCTAAGTGATCATTTATGTAATGCATATATTTATGCAATGCATATGTTTGTGTGAGGATTCTAATGACATAGCAAAGGCCATGAACTTATGGAGAATAACCAAACAACTATCTTTTATAGCCCCACTTGAAGCTTGATGGTAGTTCAAGTTCTTAAGTCTTGAAATAGTCTTTCATAATGCTCTTGGTCTAAAGTTATCAAGGCGATCACTTTTTCCTCCTTTATGGAAGCCAAAAGCAGCTCTCATGAAATTTTGGTCAATGGTGTGTTGCTTACCAAAAAGCCTAAAAATAAGAGATGTTGCATGCCCATTCTCAAAGTGAAGTGTTAAAAAGAACTCAAGAATTAGCCTTTTATAAGATGGGAGTTATGTGAATGCAAATTCAACCTAAACCTACCTAGAAGTTCTTTTATCCTATCAAGGATTTCTAGCTACACTAAAGGTGGTTCTATAAAAACCCTACATGCAATATGCCCCTTGAATCAAGAGATAGAAATTTCTCACTTTTTTAACATTATAAATGAAGAAGGGAGCACTATATCTTAATAATATATCTCTTGGACCTCATTGAAATTGCTTCCCCTTTAACCTGAAGATAATGCTTTAGAAGACATCTTGATGTGATGAAAGATGTGAGAGTGTGGTGATGGTGGTGGTTATAATTGTGAAAGAGTAAATAAGTAAAAGAAAAGCTAAAAAAATAGAGGGAAAGTTAATGCTTTAATGACTTCTACTTGCTCTCAAACTAAATGAATGTGTGATTGAAAATGAGAAGGAAAAAAACCCTATTTATAGAGAAAAAGGCTAGGTTTCAAGTGGGTAGGTAAATTTTAATTTTGGTCAAATTTTGCCTTAAAAATTCCCTCTAAAATTTTTCCCTTTAAGAGTGTCATAGACTACGACACGTGTCACAAGCATAATAGGGCCATGCTCCATTTAGAGTGTGATGTAGTTATGCAACCTCCGACTAGATTGATCCTGTTTAGTTCATACTAGTCGTGGGCGTGACAGTGGGCACCTCTGATGCCTTCAAATTTTTACAAAATAAATCCCCCCTCCCCCCCCACTGCATAATATCAACAAATACATTCCAAATATATAATCAATGATAAAATTCATCAAATTGGGACTTCCATGATGCATAATCCATCTCTTATTAAACTCTAAACATGAAATCTACATTCACTAACATAAAACACACATTAAAAACTTGAAAATTAACATAAACAAAGTCCTAATTAGCATCAACAAACTCTGAAATCAAAAGCAAACACATTAAAAGAAACTAAACATACTAAGTTTTAAAGTTGAGAAAACTAACTTCTAAGGGATTACATTCAAAGTTAGGAAAATAAATTTCTTGTTTATTCCTTTCTTGTTCTTCTTCTACCCCTTTTAGCCTTAGGTGGCCTCCCTCTTCCCCTTTTTGATAAAGTGCAAATCTCCATTGGCTCTATTCTTTCCTATTCCTCATCACCTAAAGAAGAGTCCTCCACCTCAATGGTCATTAGGATTCCTTTTTCTCTACACTTCATTGTTATAGTGACACATGCCCATGCAAATTGATTCATGGTTGTATGTATTTGCAATCCCTTTAAAGTTTGCATTATGCCTCCTTCCATGGTTGTGCGCATAGAAGTGTAAATGGCTTACATGGTCGAGTAAATGCTCAACTCTTCCCTTGCTAGTTTTGGTAAAGTTCATGCACGGGGTTGTATGGATTTACATGTGCATGCAAACCTTCCAATCATGTCTTTTGAGCTTCCTTCTTCAGTTTTAACCATACTAAAGCATAACACAACTTATAAGGTCCTTTTTATATGATAAATATATTTAAGAACTCCAATTTTTCAAGGGAATTGAACTAGAAAATATTTTAGTTTATGCACCAAATAAGTATCGATATTGAACCTTTGAATATTGCATAATGCTTTATAAAAACAAGATGATTTGAAGCATCAAAAAATGTGTAGTTCATGTTTTTTTTTTCTTTTTGCTCTTGTTTATTATGACTAAGCTTTTTATAATTATGAAAGTTTTGTTTTGAAGTTTTAGAGAAGTTATTATATTTTGATGTTATTACACTAATGGAGCCAGATTTCTTGCTCACTATAAGTGTTTAACATCATTTAGGTTTGTGGAATTATGAGTTATTCAATATTCATCACTCTTCATATAGAACTACAATTGAAAGAGTTAATAAATTGAATGGCCCATTCATAGATAAAATGGCTAGTTTTTTGACAGCTTGAAAAGGTTGTTTTATCTCTACTAGCTAGTTTTGGGCTTTACTCTATAAAAGGGGATCACATTAGACTTTCAAAAGTTTATAACAACTAATAAACCAATATTTAGCTCTACAAATTCTATTTGTAGTTCTTGTACTCAAAATTCTATTTTATTTAGGTTTATGCTTGTAAAAGGGTTTAGCTAAAATATGTTTAGTGAGAGTGATATTTCGTAAGCAATCTATGTAAATCTTATGTGAGGATCACAACTTAGATTGAGTAGGCATTTTAAATATGTTAAGGCTTAAGGTAGTGCCAATAATCTATCTTTGACGACTTGACAAGTGCTCAAATACTTGTTGAAACTTGTTGGTTGAATCAAGTTCTATAGAAATAGGTTTGTAACAATTTAAGTTATACTCATAAGCAACTTATTAGTAAAAGGCTACTGTGGAATACTAGGAAAAAGAATGTAGACAATAACTTTTATAAAACCTTTATAAATCACTTGTGTCATTTCTTATAAAGTATACTTAGATAGGTGGGATATTATTCCATTAACAATTATCATGAAGGATCATGGTATATATTACAATAGAAAAAGGAGAAATTAGCATAACTGTACTGGAAGTTTATGACTTTAACTTGAAATTTATCTACATATTGTCTAGATGGAAAGAATCAGCATCCGACCTTTGACTACTACATAATACTCTACAAAAACATGATGATTTGAAAGCACCAAAAAATAAGTTATTTATATTTTATCTTTTTGCACCAATATGTAATTAAGCATTTTATAATTGTGAAACTTTTGTTTTGAAATTTAAAAAATTATTATCTTGTGGATGCTATTACACCAATGGATCAAGATTTATTACTCTACATAAAAGTATTTGATATCATTTAGATTTGTGGACAGAAAATACTATCCCTCCATCTCAAAAATAGTGTCCACTATTCCTTTTTGAAAATCCCAAAATATATGTTCACTTTGATTAAATTAAAAATATTTATAATCAATCTTCCTATATACCTTCATTAATTATAAAATTATATTTATTTTCTCATTAAATATAATTAAATGTATAAATAAAAAAATATATCACAGATGATGAGTTGACAAAGTGTAAATACTTTTTCTTAAATAATATAAAAAATTGGAAGACAACAACTTTTTTGGTATAGAGAGAATATAAATATTCATCACTCTACAATTGGAAAAGTTTCATATTTCTAAAAAAATGATGGAGAATGTTACGATTTGATAATTAAATATTAAATGTTATGATTTGATAGTTATTATGAAATGGTAACACAAACAAGAATTAATTTATCTTGTTGTATTCTTTAAAATTTTATTCGAGAAAAAAACCTACATATAAATTGTCAGATGATATGAACTGGTAGTTAAAAAATGCAAGTTGGATTAGGAACACAATATTCTTATTATTTTGGATTTCTTTTGTAAAGTTTAGCATTATAAATTTATTTTTCCTTGGTCAAGTTGAATTTTGGATATTATAAATTCCAGCGTTATTGATTTATTTTTCATTGGTCAAGTTGAATTTTGGGTATTATAAATTCCAGCGTTATTGATTTATTTTTCAATGGTCAAGTTGAATTTTTGGTATTATAAAATTTACAATTATTTATATGTATTTTTATTAATAATTTTTAAATTCAAAAAGACATTGTTAAAACTAATATCATATTGAAAATGTGAAAAAAAAAAGTATCATAATTAGAGGTGACAATTTTTGATCGGTCGTTCAAAAATAATTTGACTTGACTCAAAAGTGAAAGGGATTTGAAATAACTTAACTCAAGATTGACTTGATTTGAAGTTGACTCGACTCAAACATAACTTGATTTGAAGTTGACTCGACTCAAACATAACTTGATTCATGAGTCAGGCCCAACCTGTAGGTTGATCTTATTTAAATTATTTATAAAATTTTAAAATTATTTAAAATTATAATAATATTTTTTATTTTAAAAAATTTAAAATTAAGAGTGATTTAACTTGACCTAAAACTCAAAAAATAACTTGAATATCTTTATATATAATGACCTGATGACTAAATCTATAATTCAAAATGACTTGACCTGATTCATAAACTCAAAGTAATATGACCCCACTTATTTATCATTTCTAATTGTGATATTTTTAGTAGTATATTTTAATTTTAGATATTAGATTTTAAACTAACAATCAAATTTCAAATTTAAGAGATTTAAATTTCAAATTCTTTCTTCATTTTTTTTTCTTTGTCCAAATAGTAGAATTTTAAATTCTAAAATTTTAAATGAATGAATTTCAAATGGAGAAATTTCAAATTAATGAATTTCATATTTTCCATTGAAACGTATCTTAATATAATTTCATTCCAAAATTTATGATCAAAATTTTTTATCTGGAATATGTTTAAAATTGAAATTTATGTGAAACAAACACTTTATACGAAGTAGAATTTTTATGATTATGATGAAATTTTGTTTAATTATTTAAAAAGATAAATTGGATTAAAAATCTTAAAATGGATCCTAAGATTAACATTTTATTGAAAATCAATTATATATTTAATCATATAAAGACTAATTATGAATTTTAATTTGAATATTCACTTTTATATTTAACATTGATGAATTTAAAGTTTTTTTTAACTGTGGTGAATAGTTTTTTTAAAAAAAAACAATGCTGAATGGTAACAAGAGGAATGAATTTAGAAAGAAAAACTTAAAGTAATAAGAGTAGTGAACAAAATGTTATTTGAATGTATACCTAATTCAATGCAAGTTCCTTATTTTCTCAAAAGAAAAAAATATATATTTGAACATACAATATTTCTTATTTGATGGATTAATTTATAGACTTCGCCTCAAATCTTTTGGGTTGCTTCATTGACTATTTTAGTTAAGTAATTTTGGCAAGTAAAAAAAAAAAAAAAAAAGGTAATATAGCCTTCTTTTTTTTTTTGGACAGTGTACAGTAATAATAATGGAGAGTGGATCAAGGTGAGGGTCTATTTGAAAATTTGTCTCGTATGACTCAATTTATCGTATAAAGAACTAATCCTTTTATACTTGGAGAAGGGCTTGAACTGTAAAGAAGAAGAAGAAAGATTTGCAGAAAATTGTATATTTGATAAAGGCAAAGAACCAGCCTTATATACAGACCTACTTTCCTTGTATACAAGCCTATAATTATGCTTATAATCAAGTCTATAATCAAGCCTATAATTAAGCCTATAATCAATCCTATAATCAAGCCTATAATCAATCCTATAATTAAGCCTATAATCAATCCTATAATCAATCCTATAATCAAGCCTATAATCAAGTCTATAATTATGATAATTACTACAATTAGAATATAAACACTAAATAAGAAATTTACAGTATAAGACAAAATATCTATATCAGTAACATCTTCAAGTTTAGAAAAAGAAGAAGAGAGCTAATATAAGCATGATTAGCACCCATTAACGGATCAGAGCAGTGAAAAACCCGATGCCACTCGCCACCATCCCACCGACCCATCTTATCTATAAACGACCAATGCTGAAGGGAACAAACAAAGAGGTTTCGATATAGCAGCTAAAGAAGCGTCACTAGCCCAAACATCAGTCTAAAAACGTGGAGCTTTATATTTATGAACAACCACCTGATTCCAAAGAGTGGACTGAACTGGATTAAGTCTCCATAGCCACTTCATAAGCAAAGCTCTATTATGTAAAAGGATATCTGTGATTCCCAGACCTCCTAATCTATTAGGCGTAAAAAGAAGAGACCAATTAGCATGTTGAAGTCTCGCCCCCACTGGACCAAAAAACAGGCCCGGATGTGTTTGTTGATCGTGTTGGCCACTGCAGCAGGAATGTTAAAGACTGAAAGGTAATAAAGAGGCAAGGAAGCGACACAAGACTTAATTAAAGCGAGCCTGCCAACCTGAGATAAAACACGCCCCTTCCAAAAGGCCAACTTCGACTGAATCTTAGAGATAATTGGTTTTCAAATGGAAACAAGAAGTGGGGATCCACCAAGAGGCAAACCGAGAAAACCAAAAGAAGATTGGCAACCTTACATAAAACTTTATTAGCAATAGAGTCAACATTACCATGCGAAGTGTATGGCATTACGCCGCCACTTGTTAGAAGCCTGAAGATGAAAAAAAATTAGCCTATGTTTGGGAAATCGTTCACAAAGAAAAGAAAATAAAGAGAAAAAATAAATTTTATTTTTATTTATTTATTTTTATATTTAGATAAAAATGAAAAATGAAAAAATAAATTTTTTTTATTTATTTTCTCTTCTCATATTTAGTTTAAAAAGAAAAAAATAAATTTATTTTTCTTCTTTATTAAAAAGTATTAAAAGCAAATATGTAAATTCAACATAAATTGTTTCAATCATTATATTTTCTCTCCATTTTGAATGAAAAATAAAGAGAAAAAATAAAAATTATTT
>CATIWR010400783.1:0-85842 GCA_949677035.1 Omphalea diandra
CAAATGCAACGATGCAATTGTCATTGTCGTGTTTTTACAATTCACATGTCTAAATGATTATTTATCCTGTGCATATGTTCATGTGAGATTTCATATCATTTGATACAGTGCATATGCTCATATGTGATTTCATATCATTTGTGCAATGAACATATTCATGTGATAATGCCAATGAATAGGAATAGGGATGTTACATTATGTATATGTTAAGGCACTACATCATAGTTGCCTAAGTTATTTTTGTATTAATACCATTAAGGATTACTTATATGACTAAGAAGTATGATTATTATATATTTTATATTCTTAGTTTTCTTTGCAATTTCATATTTTTAGTTTTCTTTGCAATGTCATTAAGTATATTATAAAATATCTAATGTTAATGATTAGGATACTTAATGTAATTATATTATATGTGAAAGAGCTATATGTTAATGATTATGATATGTAATAAAATGAGACTACAATGATGTAAGTGAAGAAGGAGCACTTTAATTTTAAGGATTGGTTATGGGAGTTTATTTTATGTATATAATTTATATCATGAAAGAAATAAGAGAAAGAGTAAGAAAAGAAAGAAATATCATGTTTTAAGAAATGTTTGAGATGAACTCCCATTAATTTATTCCTTAGAATTGAAGGTGATATCAATATAATTTTAAGATTTTAATATTAGAGTGACATAATAAAAGGCATAATGGGCCTTTCCAAAAGTTAAATTAGGGTTGGTATAGGTTCTAAAGGCCTTAAGTCTTCCCATTCCTTAGTGTTGACACTTATATAAAAATCAAGTCTTAATAGAATAGTATAAGAGAAAAGGTTTGTATGGTCATACCTTTTAGTTTAGAAAAAGATATAGAGATTAGAGATGATAGAAATGATGAGAAATATATAGGGATATCTAGTTATAGCTTGCAGAGATACAAGATTCTTTCTTATCTTGCTAGTTTTCCTTGAGTTAGAATTTTACATTCAATGTTGATATGCTATTTTTTTTTAATGATGTGGAGCTTTAGATACCAAACATGTAAAGCTAATGAGAATGATTATGCTTGAATTCATGAATTTGAGTACATGTTGTGTTTTAGTGTACCTTGACACTAAAATATGTTATGATAAAATTATGCTATGATGTGATTGCTTATATGATATGTATGTTTAGGCTTATGTCAATGAGAATAAAGTCTAATTGCATTGATTAATGATATTTAGATGATGTTATTATATAGGGAATGAAGAAATAAAGATATGATTGATGTGTTTGAGGATTGATGCCCTGAGGGCTATGATTATTGTATATATATTTTTTAAATAGGCGGATTAGTTCAAAATGTAGAGGAGACTCAACCGAAATTTTGATAGCATTTTTAAGGCATTACTATATATGAAATGAAGAAAAGAATAATAAAAGAGAATGGAAAAGCATAAGGATGATAAGTATAAAAAGAGAAGGGTAAAGTTAGAAATAGAATTATAAACAAAGTATCAATTTATGTTTGTCATATATATCTACAAAGGAAAGGAAGGATTATTTTTAAAAGGCCATAAGAATTTCTTGATCATGCTTATAAAATGGTCTCCTCCAATCATGGCATGTTTTCTTGATTTTTTTAAATGAGATTTAAGGCTCATAAATGTTTTAAATGAGTTTCCAGTTACACGAGAATTTTAAATGATTTTAAGTGGTTTCAGTTCCTTCCTAACTATAGTCTTAGGAGTAGACATGAGTTGACTTGGATCCTTTACAATCCAAAATAGATAAGAATAGGTGAGAAGAGAAATGCTAAGGTACATGTGGTAGTAAAGTTTAGAAAATTCAAGGATGAATTTTACTAAAGGGGGGTAGGAGACATTATGTAAGATTCAAAATCCGATTTTAGGAAATTTTGATAAGTAGAGCTATTTTATATATGTTTTCCCATATTTTGTATATGATTATAAAATTTAATAATTTAATGTTGATTATTTATATTTTAATATATTTAAAGAGATTATTATATATATTTAAAAATAAATAATTTTATATGAATGAGATTATTATTTTAATTAAGATTATATTATTTATTATGAATTATATTTAATGAGTTATGTTTAATGAATATGTTATCTTTAAAAAATTAAATTTAAATGAGTATATGATGATATTTGATATTTTTAAGATGAGTTTATGTAAAGAAAATATATATATTTAATGATTTAAGGAATTAAAGATATAAATTTTAATTATTTAAGTATTAATTTTATTGAGATTTATGAAAATTATAAAAAATAATTTAAGTTAATATAAATATATGATTTAAATGATTTTAATATATATTATGTTAAGTAAATTTTTAAGAAATTTAATTTGATGATGTTAAGGATATTGATTTATTTAGGTTTATTTAAATCATTGATTAAGTTGATTTAATTGAGAATATTATGAGAATTGGTTTAATTTAATGTATTTAATTATAAAAAATTAAATTATTTATGTGAGAGATTTTTATTAATTTTGAGGGATTATATTATTTATTAGACATATTTTATATCATAAAAAATAATTCATTATGGATATTTATTATGTGATTTAAGTAAATTTAATGTTAATTTATTTTAGTAAAATATGATATTTTATGTTTAAGAGAATTAATTTAATTTAATTTAATTTATAGATTTTATAAAAATAATTTAATTATAGATAGAGAATTTAATTTTTAAAATTTAAAAATTTTATATGGTAGATTTTAATTATGAGAATTCTTATTATTATATTATTATTATTTAAATTTTTTTTTTTAAAAAGAAGAGTTGGTTTGAACAGCAAAAATGGTGAGTTTTGGCCCGACCAAAACCAAACAAAAGAAAAGTCTAGATAAATAATGTAAGAAATCAAAATAGAAAAACAAAAAAAAAAAAAAAGAAAAACTGGTACAAGTGTGGCAGATTGTACACACAAAGAGAGATAGAAAGGTGCAACACCACATGGTGCGTAGGTGGGCTCTAGTTGGAATTGCCCAAAATGATGCTATTTTGAGCAATTTTGGCCTAAAATAGGTTAGAAATTTCAAATCGCAATATCTGTCTAACAACAATTCATTTTAGGTGATTCAAGTTTACATAGAAAGCTCTTTTTCATAAGATTTCTTTTGACACCTTATTTGTCTCAAATGGAGGTAGGATGGAGGATGAAAAGTTAGGCAAAGTTTTTATCATTTAGTCGATTTTGGACAAATAGTAGCTCTTATGATGATGTCGTCAATTTCTACTAGCTCTTGGAAGAAAGAATATACGAAGGATTTTATTATTTTCTAACTGCTATCATCAATGAACTCTGACAACTACATGTGGTGGTTTAGTAGTAGCCTGGTAGGCCTGAGCAGAAATCAATGCTAGAAAATCATATCATTTGCCTCAGTAAGGATAGTTTAAATTTCATGAATTTTAAAGATCTCATAAAGATTTTTATAATTTTTTTTATTTTTCAATAATTAGAAATTGAATCCTAAAATATAAAATTAAGATTTATTACTGAGAAATGGATCATATAGATGTAAAATAATTTTAGATAAATTATTGATAGAGGAATTAAACATAATTGTATGTAAATTAAAGTTGATTACATTTTTAGACTAAATTGAGTAAATATGAAAGTTTGAGGGTATTTAAGAAATTATAGATTTTAAGGCAATTAATAGAGAATTATTAATGGTTATGATATCATTTATGCTATTATGATGAAATGTAAGTAATGATGCTAGTTAAAGATGCTATATAGTAAATGGACTAAATTGATAAGTGTAGAAAAGTTTAAAGATTTAAAAGATTAAGATGTTTAACATGGAATTAATGATAGTTATGTATACATGTGAATGTTAATTAGTAAATTATGCGATCTTGTATGGACTATGGATCTAAATGATAAGACTTATATATGTAAGTGTGATTTTTGGATTCAATTATAAGCTTAGGAAAAGTTTGTGCATAATGTTCTTACGGGCCTTTTTAGCCAGTAATAGTTCACTTTATGTGTAGAACATTTTTATGGATAAGTTTAGATACTTTTTTATATTTGAAATATTTTTATTGTATTAATATATATATATATATATATATATATTTATATGTTTAGGAGTGTGTGATTCTTAAGCTCAAGGATAAGGAGTTAAGCAATTGAGGATTAGTAATTTCAGGTAAGGGATTTTATCATAGTTTTAATGTCCATTTTATCATGTTTTTAATGTCCATTGCATACATGTATTGTAGTTTTATATATAAGCCATAATAGACCAAATTTTATCAATATAAAAGTCATATGCATATTTATGAATGAAATGAAATGACATGATATAAATGTTTTGTTAAAATGTCATATGATGTGAGGATAATTTAGGAAAAAAGTAGGAATCCAAGAGCCATAACTAGCTATGCCAAGATTATGACCTATATGTAATGAATGAAATGTATGCATGCATGACATGACTAATGAGGAAACTCTCCTGTGTAAGAGATAAGTAAAGGCGTAACTAGTGAGACAACTCTCCTATAAGTGCAAGACTAATAAGGCAATCTCTTTTGTGCAAGAAAGATAAGAAAACTAATTAAGGATTCTTATGAACTTGACCATCCATATGTGTAATGATATGTTATATATAAATGAAGTGTTATGTAGATAAAAATGAATTCATGTTATGGTATGTGAGCATGCATATGAACATATAGATTTCCTCACTGAGTTTCCTATAAGGAACTCACACCTTCATACACATATGTGTTTTGCATGTTAAACATATGATTGATGAATTTGGCCCTTGAGCACCAAGAAGGGGGTTTGAATTGGTGGGAATTTAAAAAATTGGAAGGAAGATAATGAATTTGAGAGATTGAAGGAGAAGGAGAAGGAATGACCACTTAATATTTTTATAATGGTTCAGGTGTTAATAAACCCTACATCCATGCACTAAATTTTCACAATTGGGTATTCTACTAACTCTAAATGGTGTTTCCAAACTCACACCAAACTTGTACACTATGTTTTAATGGCTCTCATATAACCTTATAACTTGTGTTTTAAGGCTCATACAAAAACTCACTCAAGTGTTTTCTCAAAGGCTTACACTTAACCTAATACAAGAGTTTTGACAACTAAGCTAACTCAAACCTAATTACAATAGTGTTTAATACTTACACCCAACAACATTAACTCACTTACAAAGAATAAAACGTTGAGAAGTAAAATTATAAGATTTTGGCTATATTCAATAATATTCTCTTGCATTCATGTCTGTTTGATGGAGCATTTATAGGCAATAACCACCAAAGAGATGTTACAAAGAAACTATGTCTAAATCTCTAAGGTAAGGTTAGGCAAATTTTACGTTAAATGTTTGTCAGACTAGTTTCGCGATCATGATTGGCATTTAACATTTGCGAATTTTCACTTTACACTAGAAAGACTGAAATCACAATAGAGAATGCCTATTGTATCTAATAGCTAGTCCACGTGGTATGCTGTTATTGGTCTTTCAAGAAAAATAGCCATTGTGTTCGTTCAATCAACCTAAAAGTTGCGATCCTTATCAAAACTCATCTTAGATGCGATAGTGACTGCGAATTATTCTATTTGGTAAGGAGAAGATGCTTTAATAGGTCACGGTTGTGAAATCTTTTTCTCCCTCACGAATTTTGATATGTTAATGGTTATCTTGGGCACTTGGCAAGTTTTGATTGTGGACTTAGTTCCCTGCATGCAACTACAAAAGTCACGGTCGCGACTGGGAACACAAAAGTCACCACGAATTAGATTGTATGATAATCATGTCTTTTTTGGCAAGGTCACAACTGCGATTTGCCATGTGAATCTGTTTGGTTCAAGTTCATCCATTTTTTTTACAAGATCACGATTACAATTTTCAGGTTCTTGACTGCAAATTGGTATGCCTTACTCAATGTTTGAGATTTAGACTTCCATCCAACTTTTAATGCAAACCTACCTTAAAAACTACAAAAAACAACACTTAAACAAGATGTTAAAACTTATCAATTATCATTCTCAAGATCAAAGAGACATTTGACTTAGGTTTGACCAACCTAGTCCAACAATCTCTCTCTTTTTTGATTTGGACAACTTAGATTGATTTTATAAAAGGTAATGAATTGCATAAGTGTGAAGTTGAGATGGTTAACATTTTTTAATAGAATAATTGTTGAGAGACTAAGTTTAGCAAGGATTTAGATTTTAGATTAGATTGCTCCCCTTAACTTATATTTTCCTTTGATTATATGTCATGCAATTTCTTTCACTATTTCTCTCTTCATTTGGCAAGATAAAAAAGAGAATAAAAGTTAAAATTGAGTAAAAGTCCATGGATGAGATGATTCAAAGAGGAATTTGGATATTAAATAAAAGAGCAAAATTTGGATATTAAATAGAAGAGTAATTACACATTATAAACAAACACATGAAGCATAAATTGCAAATAATTTTATTTATATAGACGAATAGAAGCAGAAAGATGTGGGATCATAAACTTAGCCATAAAACAAAGTGAATAAAAGAAAAGAGAATACTACAAGCCTAGAAAAGAATACTAAAAGATTGAAGAGCTATCATCATCTCTAGAATCAATAATGTCTTCATTTACACCTCCTCTTTGTACTTCATCCTTTTATTCTACCTCTTAATCTTCTTCCTTTTTTAGAGTATCCTCCCAATCTTCAAAATCAGGGAGGTGGCAAGGGTTAGCACCCACCTTCTCTTGGAGGTCCACCAAGTCACTGTGGAGGTGGGAAAGTAGAAGAAATATCCTCTTGATTATCCTCATGACTTTGTTTAATTTCTTATTTATTGAGGAGAGGGAGATGGTTACAGACTTAGTTTTAGGTTTAGGCTTGGGAGATAGAATTAGTTGGGCACCCTCCTCTATCATAAGCCTCTTCCTCTTTGAAGCTTGAGAGATTTCAACCTTTTTAGCCCCAAAAGAACCCAAGGTATAAGTATAACAGTCTAGGTGTATAACCCGGGCATTGACAAGGTAGGGCAATTCAAGAAAATTGTGGGATGGAAAATTTTTCTTTGCGAGGAATTTTTCATTTTCCTCATTTAAGGCCCTCACATACCTATAGATTATTATAACATGAGAGGGTTAAAAGAATTGACTCTTGGGCTTGGTACTCATGTAAATCAATTGATCTATAAGGTATCAACCGATTTGGATAGGTTTGTTTTTAGTTAAGCAAAATAGGAAGGCTAGGTCCTTTTGAGAAACCTTTTCATTCCCATCACCTCTAGCATTTATAGAAAAGGTGATGATACGATGAAAAAGCCAATTTGGAATGGTCCGGATATACTTAGCCAAAGATGTTTTTGGGTCATGTTTTGTTTTGATGGAGATTTTAGGCTAGAATTCAGAATAGATGATATCAAGTGTAGAGATGATGAAAGGGATATCATCTCCTATTTGAAGATTGAAAAGGTTAGAGAGTTATTCAAATGTTATAAAGTAAGGGTCCTTGAAAGCTCAAAAGATTAACCCATACTGACCTGTTTTGGATTCGGCTCTTCTGCTCAATACGATGGTGCATATGAACTCCTTAACTTTTTCTTTGTATCCAGGTTCATCTCGAAAGATAAACTTTTTCCAGCCTAAGTTGGATAAGAAAGCATGAATTTCATTTTTTATTTCTCAGGATTCAAGAAGAAATGCTTAGGGAATTTTGTTGGGTTGGATGATTTTAGTAGAGTTGGCTTTGTAATGGTCTTTCTCCTCCTTTGTTATTCCTTTCATCAAGTGAAGGGCAAGAGGGCCAGAAGGTTGGGCTATGCCCTTCCCTTTCTCTATTCTAGAGAGCTTTTTGGGTGACATGAGAGAAGTTAGGAGATGGTAGTAGGTTTAAGATAACAAAATGAAGATAGATAAAGAGAATGTGTAAAAGTGAAATTAAGGAGTGGTAGAGAGGTTTAAATAGTAAAAATATGATGAAAAAGGATACAAAATGGTTAAATTTGCAACAAAAGAGGAGGTGCCATCAGTTGGCAGTCAAATCAATTAATGGCTGGCAGTTACTCTAATTCACAACCACAAACCTCAAGGTGTGATCGCTAACTACAAAAAATATGAGTAACGAATAAGAGTTTCTTAGAAACCGAAGGAAGTAACAATCAAAACTTTTGAATTATGAAGAAGTTTGTAGGGGCGATCTTAAATTACGATAGCAAATTAGAGGTGCAACAAAAAGATGGAGATTGCTTGTAAATTACGACTGCATTTTTCCATTGCGATCATGAATTACAAAGCAAAAAAAAAAAAAAAAAAAAAAGAAATGAAGAAAAAGGAAAAATTGCCTTTATAGATGTGATCCACTTAATGTAATGAGAATTAATGTATGCAAAATGGCATAAAGGATATTTGCATAAAGAATTAAATCCTCCAAAATAAGTAAAATACATCTATATCAAACACAACACTTAATTATTTAAATTAACAAAATCAATAAGTTATATGCAATAAGATCTAATTTTTCACCTTAGTGAGCTTTCATCAAGCATTCCTAACTCCCTCTTAATGAATCTTTTCTTCATTAAGGGGTTTAGTGAAAATATCCGCCGGTTGATGATTGGTGTTAATAAATTCCAACACTACATCACCATTTTGGACATGCTCTCTAAGAAAGTGATGCCTAATATCGATGTGTTTGCTCCTAGAGTGTTGGATGGGATTCCTTCAAATATTTATTGCACTTGTGTTGTCAGATATGATGGGAATGTGATCAACAACTTTGTCAGAATCCTTTAGTTATTGTTTCATCCAAAGAACTTGGGTACAATAATAACTACTGCTACATATTCTACTTCAGCAGTGGATAGAGCAACTGAAACTTATTTCTTACTAAACCAAGAAACTAAGCATTCTTTTATAAATTGGCAAGTTGCAAAGTGCTTTTTCTATCTAGTAAGCTACAGGCATGATCTGCATCCGAATATCTTAAAAGGCTAAAAGACGAATTCCTAAGATACCATAAACCTAAGTGCAATATACCATGTAAATACTTAAGAATCCTTTTAACAACATTAAGATGTGATTCTTTAAGACATGATTGAAACCTAGCACGCATGCATACAATAAACATGATGTTGGGTCTAGAGGTAGTGAGATAGAGTAGAGAACCAATCATACCTTTATATCTCTTTTCATCAATAAACTTACCTGATACATCTTTGTCTAGTTTGATGGTAGCACTTATTGGTGTCTTTGCTACTTTGCATCCTTTCATACCAAATTTCTTGAGTATATCCTTTGTGTACTTGGCTTGGTTGATGAATATGCCTTCTTTGGTTTGCTTGATTTGTAGGCTAAGAAAGAACTTAAGCTCTCCCATCATGCTCATCTCAAATTCCTTAGTCATACACTTGGCAAAATCCTCACAAAGAGGTTCATTAGTAGCATCAAATATAATATCATCAACATATATTTGTACAATGCATGTGTTTTGATAGTGTCTTTTGACAAATAAAATAACATCATCCTTCCCTTTCTCAACATCATTTTGTAAAAGAAATGAGCTATGCCTTTCATACCAAGCCTTTAGAGCTTGTTTCAAACCATATAAGGCTCTGACATTCAAAACCAGGAGGTTGTTCAACATAAATTCCTCCTCAATGTAACCATTTAAAAATGCACTTTTAACATCAATTTGAAAAAGTTTAAAGTTTATGTGACATGGATAAACTAAGAGAATCCTAATGGCCTCTGATCTTACTGCTGGGGCATAGTTTTCATCATAATCAATGTCTTCCTTTTGGTTGTGCCCCTTTGGAACAAATTTGGCCTTATTTCTAGTAATGAAACCTTGCTCATCTAACTTATTCCTAAACGCCCTGCTTGCACCCTACAATAGGGTATTCCTTAGGCCTAGGAACAAGTTTTCATACTTTGTTTCTCTCAAATTGATTGAGTTCCTCTTGCATGGCACTCACCCAACCTTCATCATCAAGAGCTCATCAATTAATTTTAGCTCAAATTGAGAAAAACATGCAAGATTATTGTCTAAAGCATTAAGTTGAATCTAATATTTACATCCTTGGATGTATTACCAATAATTAGATCCTTTGGGTGATGTTTGGAGAATCTCTAATCCTTGGAAAAATCCTTATCTAAAATTTTTGCTTATTGTGGTTGAAATTCCTTTTCTTTTTTTGATGACTTGTCTTCATCATGGGTTGCAATAATTTCTCTTGACTCTAACTCCATTTTCTCAAAGTCACCTGTAAGATTATCAATAAGAGAACCTTTCCTAAGATCAAGTTTACTAGATTCATGAAACACAATGTTCATTGACTCTTCAATAACTATAGTACTTTTATTGAATATTCTATAGGATTTGGTAGAGGTGGAATATCCTAGAAAAATACCTTCATTTATCTTAAAATCAAAATTTCTAAGATTGTCCTTCTTTTGTAAGATGTAGCACTTCCACCCAAAAACTCAAAGGTATGACAACTTAGGCTTTCTACCTTTCCAAAGCTTATAAGATGTTTTGTTGAGAATGGGTCTTTTGAAGACACGATTAGCAATGTAACAAGAAGTATTAATGGCTTTGGCCTAAAAGTAATTAGGCAAGAAAAACTCATTGAGCATGATTCTAGCCATTTCTACTAGTGTTTTATTTTTTCACTCTACAACTCTATTTTATTGTGGTGTTCTAGGAGATGAAAAATTATGAGAAATCCTATTTTCTAGACAATAAGATTCAAAAGATTCATTTTGAAATTCGTTCCATGGTTACTGCTTATAGAAGAAATGAAAATGAATGTTGCTTTCCCATTTAGCATGGTCCATACGTCTTGTCCTTTGAGAATTTTAGCTTGGGAAGACCTTCCACTAGCTTTCCTTTTGATAGGCTTTGTAGGAGTTCCATGCTAGCATGACCAAGTCTTCTATGCCAAAGCCAAGCTTCATTGTTAAGGGATATAAGATACTTGAAGAATTAGTTAGCCAAATTGTCTGAGTCAATTAAATAGGTATTGCCCCTCCTTTCACCCTTGAAGACTACCCTTTTATCCACTAAAGCAGTAACTTGACACTCTCTAGGGTCAAATGTGACTTTGTTACCTTTATCACATAATTGACTTACACTTAGCAAATTATGTTGTAAACCATCTACAAGAAGAACATCATCAATAAGTGGACAACCATTCTTACTAATTGTTCCAATGCCAATTACCTTATCCTTGGCATTGTTCCTAAAAGTGACATTTGTACCTTCTTTCTCTTTTATGGCTATGAATAGCTTCTTGTTGCCCATCATATGCTTTGAGCATCCATTATCCATGTGCCAATCATTGTCTTCATTGGTGGCTGCTATACAATCCTAAACAACATAAAAAAATCACTTTTGTTTAGGTACCCAAGCATACTTGGGTCTTTGGGGGTTAGGTCTAGAAGGGTCCTCTAATTTAAGGTGAGCCTTCCTAATATAACAATAGATATTTATATGACTAAACTTCATGCAATAATGACATTAGTGTTTAGACTTATGTGTCTTTCTCCTATAAATAGCTTTGGTATGAGTAGGGGTACTTCTCATACTATGATGATGTGAGTGTGAGCATGTGCATTTAGATGGGAATTTTTTTTGTGTGTTGGGGTGACCATGTTTCTTGGTGTAGATGTATGCATGGTTAACCCTTTTTGGCCTAGGCTTTGAGCCTTGATGTGCCATTTCTTTTCCTTTAGGCATTGATGGCTTAGTGCTATAAGCATTCTTCCTCTCAACTACCTCAATACTAGATGTTTGAGGTGTTGAAGCTATAATAAAAGTAGTGAGAGGGGGAGTAGATGATGAGGAGGCTCCATTTAAGCCAAGACAATGTCTAACTAGGGGGTCTTTGAGATATAATTAATGTATCTAAAGCTTTCTACCCTTTTTGAAACTTAGAAATAGAATTTCTCAGCTCAATTACCTCTCCTTTTAAGGTATCATTTTCCTTTCTCAAGAAATTTAGAGAAGATGAAGACTTTGTAAGATTTTCTATAAATTTTTTGAGTTTTTCATTAGAAGTCCTCAATTCATTTACAAGTTCATTTACTGAGTTAAAATCATTTTCTAGTTTTAAGCATTTCTTTTTATAAGTTTTCAATTGTGACTTGTATTTGTCTCATCTCAATGTAAGAGCTTCCAAGAGCTCATCATCCACATCATCTAATGCATCATAGTTTTCACAAGAATGGAGTGAAGAACCAACCTCATTTAAAGAGTCATCTTATGCTATGAAAAATAGATTTGCCACTTCCTCATCTTCATGCTCCTTACTAGAGTTGTCATCCCAAATAGCTTTGAAGCTTTTCTTCTTTTCTTTGTTCCCTTTCTTCTTCCTTTTTAGCTTGGGGCAATCATACTTGATGTGGTCTTGCTTGCCACACTCATATCATGTTACTTCACTTATCCTTTTCTTGAGGTTGAGAGATGCCTTCTTAAAGTTTCTTCTATCTTTTCTTCTTCTAGAAAGTATAAGTACCTCCTCCTATTCTTTTTCATTATCATCATCACTTTAGATATTCTCTGCTTCTTTGTCTTTAGATGAGGATTTGAAAGCTAAAGTTTTTTTCTCTGCTTTATCATTCTTGTCCCTTTGCCCTCTCATCTTCTTCATCTCCTCATCCTTTTTCAAGGCTAGCTCATGAGTGAGAAGCTTGCCTATGAGGACATCTGTTTGCACTTTTCCAATTTATGGATTTGACTCTTGTATGCTACAAACCCTGACACTAAACTTCTCAAGAGGTAAAGATTTAAGTATTTTAGTGTTTACCTCATGATTGGTTTCTAAATTTCTTCATGTTTATGATAATGGATATAAGTATATTTATCATATCGGTGATGCTTTTATTATTCTTCATCATGAATAACTCCCATTTTGTCACATACATCGCCAATCTACTGGATTTCACTAAGGTTATACCTTTATGGTAATTCTACAAAGCTTTTCAAATTTCATAGGCTAGGAGGCAATGTTGAACTCTTCCTATTTCTTCCCTTGACAAGGAACTAAGAAGGATTACCATTGCCCTTTTGTTTCTTCCTTTTAATCTTCTATGAGCTTCCACCTATTCTTCCCTTGGGATTAACTCCTCACTTCCATCAACCTCCTTAGTAGGAGGCTTCCATTTTTTTGCCACAATATCCCAAGGGCCTACTACATCGCTATCTAAATATATCTCTATCCTATACTTTTAATGCATATAACCGAATCCATTAAAGTATGGCTTGAGATAGGTGTGGATTCCTTCTTGTGCCATGTGTCTTTGCTCACTCAATTAAGAGTTTTAATGAGAACTTGGCTTTGATACCACTTATTGGCCCTTGAGCACCAAGAAGGGAGGTTGAATTTATGGGAATTTAAAAATTTGGAGGGAAGATAATGAATTTGAGAGATTGAAGGAGAATGAGAAGGAATGAACACACAAGATTTATATAGTGGTTGGGGTGTTAATGAACCCTGCATCTACTCACCATTTCTTCAAAATTGGTGTGTTCTACTAACTCTAAATGTTGTTTCCAAGCTCACACTAAACTTGTACACTGTGTTTTAATGGCTCACATACAACTTTATAACTTGTGTTTTAAGTTTCACATAACAAAAACTTCACTCAAGTGTTTTCTCAAAGGATCACACTTAACCAATTCAAGAGTTTTAACAACTAGGCTAACTCTCAAACCCAATTGCAATGGTGTTTAAAGCTCACACCCAACAATATTAACTCATATACAAAGAATAAAAGGTTGAGAAGAAAAATTGCAAGAGTTTAGCTATATTCAATAATATTCTCTTGTATTCACGTATGTTTGGTGGAGTATTTATAAGCAATAACCAACAAAGAGATGTTATAAAGAAACTATCTAAATCTTTAAGGTAAGCTAGGCTAATTTTATATTAAATGCATATCAGACTAGTCACGGTCGTGACTGGCATTTTGTGTTCGCAAATTTCCATTTTGCACTAGATAGATAGAAATCGCGGTAAAGAACCCTATTTATATTTAACAGCTAGTCCACATAGCGTGCTATTATTGGTCTTCTAAGAAAAATAGTCTTTATGTTCGTTCAATTAACCTAAAAGTCACGATCGTGATTGAAACTCATTTTAGGCGTGACAGTGATCGTGAATCATTTTATTTGGTGAGGAGAAGATACTTCAATAGGTCACAGTCATGAAAACTTTTTCTCCCTCACAAATTTTGATATGTCAATGGTTATCTTGGGCTCCTAGTAAGTTTTGATTGTGGACTTGGTTCCTTGCATGCAGCTACAAAATTCGCAGTTTGGAGTGGCAACGTGAAAGTCACCGTAAATAGGACTGTATGACAATCATGTCTTTCTTGAAAAGATGAAGGCTATGGTTTGCCCCACAAATTTGTTTGGTTTAAGTTTATCCATTTTTTTGCAAGGTTGTGATCGCGATTTTTAGGTTCTTGACTACGAATTGGTATGCCTTACTTAATGTTTGAGATTTAGACTTCCATCTAACTTCTAATGCAAACCTATCTTAAAAATTGCAAAAATAACACTTAAACAAGATGTTAGAACTTAACAATCTTCATTGTCAAGATCAAAAGAGACTTTTGACTTAGGTTTTACCAACCCTGTCTATTGGCCCTAGGCACCGAGAAGGGGGGGTTGAATTGGTGTATAAAAATTAAAATAAGAATGTAAGAAGGAAAATGAGTAGAAGAGAGACATAAGATTTGTAGTGGTTCGAGTATAATCGACCCTACGTCCACTCCCTAATTCTCTGCAATTGGGTGTTCCACTATCTTCAAATGGTGTTTCTAAGCTCACACCTAACTTTTACACTTGTGTTTTCAAAGCTCACACAACAACCTTTACACTTGTGTTTTTAAGGCTCACACAACAACCTTTACACTTGTGTTTTTAAAGCTCACACAACAACCTCTCTTTAGTGTTTTTATAGGCTCACACTACAACTTTTACAAATGGTGTTTATGCTCACACCAAACAGTCACTTAAAGAATATAAAAGATTGAGTAGCAAAATTGCAAGAGTTTGGGTTATAAATTAATGAATTCTCTTGCATTTACATATGTTTGGTGAGGTATTTATAGCCTCTACCCACCAAAGAGATGTTGCAATAAAACTGGTAGCAAATCTCTAAAGTATGCTAGACAGATTTTGTATTAAATGCTTGTCAGGCATCATTCGTGGTCACAATTTTCCAATTTTCCATACGAGAGCCCAAAAATGCGGTGAAAATCCTCCTTTGTGTCTAACGGCTAGTCCACGTGTCATCTTCTTGTTGGTTCACTAGGAAAATATAGCTGTTGCCTTTCACCTACTCACAAAAGTAGCGATTGTGATTTTTCTTGTATAGGCCGTGACTTAGGATGCGAATTCGTCTGTCAAAATGTTCATCTTCTTCTTCATGATTCACAGTTGCTACCCATAAGTTGCCATCATGATTTTTGTCTTCCAACAGTCACCTGGGACACTTGCCATGCTGTGGTTATAGACTTGATTCCCTCTTAAGTTACTTTGAAATTTGCGGTTGCGATTGAGGCGTGACATACACCGTGAATTTGTCTGTGACTTTGGTTCTCCTATCTTTTGATGGGTCGTGCAGAAAAATGGCACGCGATTTTGCCTGTCCAATTTTTCAACCTGCCTTCGTCTAGTTCGCGATCGTGATATTTGAAGTTGCAGTCGCGAATTAGGAGACACTTTGCTTTCTTTAGAGATTATGGACTTTATCTAACTTCTAATTTAAAAACTAACAAAAAACTACAAAACATTTGATTAAAACATTAAAATTGATCAATCTCCTTTGTCAAGATCAAAAGAGGTTCAAGACTTAGGATTAACCATCCTAGTCCAACAATCTCCTTCTTTTGATTTTGACAACTTAGATTGATCCAAAAGGAAAATAATGTAGAAATATTAAGTTGGAGTGAAGTTTGATTCAATGAATAATACTTAAGGTAAAATTTCCTAAGTATGATAGTTTGATGCTCCCCCTCAACTTATGCTATCTTTTTGCAAATTATTTTCACTCCCTCTTAAACTTTGATTATTTCTAGTTTTTATCTCTCCCCCTTTGGCAAGATCAAAAAGAGGGTGAAAAGATAAAAGGGAAAAGAAAACAAGTATAAGTATACATAAGGAGCAAAATAAGAATGCAAAATTATAAAGATAAAATGCATCAATCACATAAGATAAGAATTCGTAAAAAAACACAAATTTATTTATTTATAACTTGTGGGATCATAATATTTTTAAACATAAACATAAACAAAAATAAGAAAATATAAAGGATCCCTAATCTAGAAGGATCGAAAGTCATCATCATCTCCAGAAGTTCCTTCCTCTTGCTCATGTATGGCTCCTTCTACTTCATCCCCATCTTCAACTTCTTCATTGCCATCTTCATCTTATGAATCCTTAAATTTGGTGTAGTTCGAAAGATGACAAGGAGGAACCCCTAACTTCTCTTGAAGATCCACCATATCACTGTGAAGATATGCGAGAAATAGGAATCTCCTTTTCATCATTCTCAACATCTTGTCTAACTTCTGATTGATGATGGCAAGAGACAACTTGGACTTGGGTTTTGGTTGAGGAGGAGGGACTATAATTGTGCCTTCTTCAATATGGAGCATTTTCCTTTTAGAAGCTTGAGAAATTTCCATCTTTTTGGCCCCGAATGCACATAGGGTATAGGCATAAGTATCTGGATGAAAGGCTTTGGCATTTATTAGATAAGTGAGGTCAAGGGTATAGGCATAAGTATCTGGATGAATGGCTTTGGCATTTATTAGATAAGTGAGGTCAAGAAAATTTTGTGAAGGAAGAAGCTTCTTGGTGAGGAATTTCTCTTTTTCCTTATCTAGGGCTCCAATGAAATGATCTATTGCAGTGATGTCTGAGGGCAGAAAGAACTAACTCTTAGGTTTTATACTCATGTGGATCAATTGATCCATAAGGTATCAACCAGTTTGTATGGGTTTATTTTTGACAAGGCAAAAAAGGAATGCAAAGTATTTTTGGGACACTTTTTCGTTACCATCACCTCTTGCATTGATGGAAAAGGTGATGATATGATGGAGTATCCAAAAGGGTAGGGATTTGATGTGTTTGGCCAAAGAGGAGCGCGGGTCGTGTTTGGTTTCTATGGAGATTCCCAACCAAAACTCAAAATAGATAACATCAAGTGCGGAGATTATGAAAGGAATATTTCCCGACTTTTAAATTGAAAATAGAAGAAAGTTGTTCAAAGGTTAAATAGAAAAGATTGCCAAAGGCCTAGAATACTAACCCATATTGATCCACGGGAGATTCGACTTTGCGACGAAGATGGACGGTGCACATGAACTCTCGCACAGCTGCTTCATAGCTGGGTTCATCTCAGAAGATGAAAACATTCCAACCAAGATTGGAAAGAAAAGCCTAGATTTCATTGTTGATGCCCAAGGTTTCTAATAGGAAAGTAGAGGGGATATTATTAGGGAGGATGATCTTGGAGGAATTAGCTTTTTATCTTTCCTTCTCCTCCTTAGTAACTCCCTTCATGAGTTGGAGTGCAGGGGTGCAGAGGGTTAAGCCACTCCTTTTCCTTTTTCTACTCTAGAGATCTTTTTTGGGGCCATTGCAAGAGATGAAAAGAATTTGGAAGAATTTGATGCTTTGAAGGTAAGAGAGTTTGAAAGTAGGATGAAATGAAGAAAACCACTATTTGGAGGCTTTATATAACCATTGAAAAGGTATGCAAACGACTGGAAATGGTTTAATGAAAAGTTGGAAATGATTGGCCATCAAATCACTTAATTGCCAGGTAGTTACCTAAATTTGCGTCTATAAATTTTAGAAAATGTGAGTAACGAACAAATTTTCCTCGGGAATGCGTGCCTTAACGGTAAAAAATTTAAAAATTTGACCAAAATTCATGATAAAGTAAAAATTTTATGATCGCGAATTGATGTTTAGTGGCCGGGTGACTTTGACTTGTAATTTGCGACAGTGAAGGAAGGATAGTGACTGCAAATTATGAGTTAGCAAGGAAAAGATAGTTGAATTTTGAAAAATAATTGTGATCCATTTTACTATATCAAACACAAATACCACAAATCAACAAATATCAATGCACATAACAATTTCACTTATAAGATAAAAAATTTTCACTTTAAGGAACTTCCATTAAGCATTCCCAATTCTCTCTTAATGAAGTTCATCCTTTCTTCATTTAGAGATTTAGAGAAAATATCTGCAAGTTGATGATATGTGTCAATAAATTCTAACACAACATCACCCTTTTGCATATGATCTTAAAGAAAATGATGTCTAATATCTATGTGTTTGCTCCTAGAGTGTTGGATGGGAGTCTTAGAGAGATTAATAGCACTTGTGTTATCACATTCAATAGGAATGTGATCAATCACTTTGCCAAAATCCTTTAATTGTTGTTTCATCCAAAGGACTTAGGTGCAACAACAACCTGCAGCTACATACTCGGCTTCCACGGTGGATAAGGCAATCGACACTTATTTTTTCCTAAACCAAGAAACTAGACATTCTCCTATAAATTGGCAAGTCCCAAAAGTGCTTTTTCTATCTAATAAGCTACCTGCATAATCCGCATCCGAATATCCTACGAGACTAAAGGAAGAATCCTTAGGATACCATAACTCTATGTGAATTGTGTGCCACACAAATATTTAAAAATCCTCTTAACAACATTCAAATGAGACTATTTAGGAGTGGATTGGAACCTAGCACACATACAAACACTAAACATGATATCTGGCCTAGAAGCAGTAAGATAAAACAGAGATTCGATCATACCTCAATATCTTTTTTCATATACCGTTTTGCCCGATTCATCCTTATCTAGCTTGATGGACCACTCATTAGGGTTTTAGCTACCTTGCAACCATCCATGCCAAATTTCTTGCGTGTCTATCCCTTATGTATTTAGCTTGGTTGATGAAGATCCCTTCTTTGGATTGCTTGATTTGTAGATCGAGAAAGAACTTGAGCTCTCCCATCATGCTCATTTCAAATTCCCTAGTCATACACTTAGCAAAATCCTCACAAAGAGATTCATTAGTAGCACCAAAATTGATATCATCAACATAGATTTGAACAATTAATGTGTCATGTTTGTGTTTTTTAATAAAGAATGTGGTATCCACCTTTCTTTTTTCAAAATCATTTTTCAAGAGAAATGAACTAAGCCTTTCATACCAAGCTCTTGGAGCTTGTTTAAAACCATATAAGGCTTTGTTCAATTTAAAAACATGGTTTAGAAAACAATGTGACTCAAAACTAAGAGGTTGTTCAACATATACTTCCTCCTCAATGATTCCATTCAAAAATGCACTTTTCACATCCATTTGAAAAATTTTAAAATTCATGTGACATGCAAAGGCTAAAAGAATCCTAATGGCCTCTAATCTTGTTATGGGGTAAAGGTTTCATCATAATCTATGCCTTCCTTTTGGTTGTATCCCTTAACAACAAATCTAGCTTTGTTTCTAGTAATGAAACCTTGCTCATCCAAATTGTTCCTAAACACCCACTTACAACCTATAATTGGGTGTTCTTTAGGCCTAGGGACAAGTTCCCATACCTTGTTTCTCTCAAATTGGTTAAGTTCCTCTTGTATAGCAAATACCTAACTCTCATCATTAAGAGCCCCATCAATTGATTTTGGCTCAAGTTGAGAAACAAATGCAAGATTGTTATCTAAAAGATTAAGTTGAGATCTAGTACTTACACCCTTAGAGGTATTACCAATAATCAAGTCCTTGGGATGATACTTGGAAAATCTCCAATCCTTGGGTAGATCTTGGCTTGGCTCTACTTGTTATTGATGATGTTGGTCTTCATCTACTCTTAATGAATCACCTTTTTCTTTATCTTCTTTTCTTGTAGAATTTTTCAATTCTAACTTCTCAAAGTTACCTACAACATCATCAATAAAAATATCTTTCCCAAGATCAAGTTTACTAGATTCATAAAAAACAATATTCGTAGACTCTTTAACTATTATTGAACATTTGTTAAAGACTTTATATGCTTTACTTGAGGTGGAATATCCTAAGAATATACCTTCGTTGGTTTTTGAGTCAAATTTCCTAAGATTATCCTTGGTGTTCAAAATATAACACTTACATATAAATACTCTATGGTATGATATCTTGGGTTTTCTACCATTTCATAGCTCATAAGATGTTTTATTGAGAATGAGTTTTTTAAAAACTCTATTTGCAATATAACATGCAGTGTTAATGGCTTCGACCCAAAAGTAATTTGGTAAAGAATACTCATTGAACATTGTCCTAGTCATTTCCATTAATGTTTTATTTTTCCTCTCTATAACACCATTTTATTATGGTGTTTTAGGAGTTGAAAAATTATGAAAAACTCCATTCTCCAAACAATAATTTTTAAATGGCTCATTTTGAAATTCCTTTCCATGGTCACTTCTAATAGAAGATATGAAGTAACCTTTTTCATTTTGAACCCTTTTTACAAAGCTTTTGAAAGCATCAAATGAACCATTCTTATGAGCTAGAAAAGATACCAAAGTAAACCTAGAGTAGTCATCTACTAGGACTAGTGCATAATGCTTTCCACCTAAGTTAGCACTTCTAGTGGGTCCTATCAAGTCCATATGAATAAGTTGAAGGGGTCTAGTTGAACTTACAATATTTTTGGCTTTGTGAGAGGCATGGTGTTGTTTCCTCATTCGATAAGGACCACATGTCTTGTCTTTGGAGAAATTTAGTTTAGGAAGTCCTTCCACTAACTTTCCTTTAGATAGGCTTTGAAGAAGATCTATGCTTGCATGTCTAAGCCTTTTATGCCACAACCAAGCTACATTGCTCAAAGACATAAGACACTTAAAAGATTGGTTAGCCAAATTGTCTAAGTCAATCGAGTAAGTATTGCCTTTCCTTTCACCCTTGAAAATAACCTCATCATCCATTAAAGTGGTGACTCAGCATTCCCTAAGATCAAAGGTGACTTTGTTATCTTTGTCACACAGTTGACTTACACTTAACAAATTATGTTGTAAGCCACTAACTAAAAGAACATTATCAATTAAAGAGCAACCATTCTTACCAATGGTTCCAATGCCAATCACCTTACCCTTGGCATTGTTACCAAATGTGACATCTCCACCTTCTTTTTCCTTCAATGCTGTGAATAGCTTTTTATTTCTAGTTACATGCTTGGCACATCTACTATCTGCATGCCAATTGCTTGATTTGGTGGCTGCCACACTCCCCTACACAACAAAAGTAAGTTACCTTTTCTTAGGTACCCAAGCATACTTGGGTCCTAGGGGGTTAGGATTTGAAGGGTCCTCTAGTTTGAGGTGAGCCTTCCTAATATAGCAATGAATATTAATGTGTCCAAATCTCATACAATAATGTCATTGGAGTTTAGACTTGGGAGTCTTTCTCCTATGCACATGTTTAGTATGAGTAGGAGGCCTTCTCATACCTTGACCATATGAATGCATGCATGTACATGTATGATGAGTAGAAGTAGAGAATTTCTTATGAGAGTGGCCAAGCTATTTGTTGTACATGTAGGCATAGTTAGCTCTTTGAGTCTTGGCTCTTGAGTTTAAGGGAGCCTTCCCTTTGCCCTTAGGCTTAGGAGGCTTAGTGCTAGGAGCACTTTTCTTCCCAATTACCTCAACCCTTGAGGTTTGAGGTTTTGAAGCTCTAATAAATATGGTTTAAGATGATGAGGAGTCTTCATTGAAGCCTAGACCATGTCTAATTAGTTGTGGTCTTTGTGGCACAATCAATGTTGCCAAGGCTTCTTTTCCTTTATGAAATTTGGAGATTGAGCTTCTAAGCTCAATGACTTCCCCCTTTAAAGTGTCATTCTCCTTTCTTAATGAAGCCATTGACGAAGATGATGTAGAAAGACTATCCATAGATTTTTTGAGCTCATCATCAGATGCTCTCAATTATCTTACAATGTCATTGAGGGATTTATAATCATCCTCTAATTTTTGACATTTTCTTTTATAAGATTTCATTTATAACTTGTATTTGTCACATCTCATAGTTAGAGCCTCTAGAAGCTCTTATATCTCATCAAATTCAAAATCAGAATTAGAATGGGAAGAAGTCCTTACCTCATTAGCAAGATCTTCTTGTGCCATGAAACAAATATTGGCAACTTCTCCTTCTTCCTCTTTTTCACTTGAGCTATCATCCTAAGTGGCTGAAAAGCTCTTCTTCTTCTCCTTGTCCCATCTCTTCTTCTTCTTTAATTTAGGACACTCATACTTGATGTGGCCTTGCTTGCTACATTCATAGCAAGTGACATTGTTGGATTTTTCTCTTAGACTAGGAGCTGTCTTGTTGAAACTTTTCTTTATTTTATTCTTTTGATCAACTCATTTGTCCTTCTTGAGAGCATTACTAGCTCCTTTTCTTCCTTGTCACTTTCTTCATCACTTGAGGTAATTTCTACCTCTTTCTCCTTTGTTGAAGATTTAAGAGCTAGGGTTCTTCTTTCTTTTTTTGGTTTATCTCCTTAGCCTCTTAGCTTCTTCATTTTCTCATCTTTTTGTAAGGCCAACTCATGAGTTAGGAGTTTGCCTATGAACACGTCTGTTGGCACCTTTCCAATCTTTGGATTGGACTCTTGGATGCTGCACACTCTAGTATCAAATTTATCTAAAGGAAGAGTTTTGAGGATTTTTATGTTTCTCTCATAGTTTGTGAGAGTCCTTCCAAATTTCTTCATATTGGTGACGATAGATAGGAGCCTATTCATCATTTCGATGATGCTTTCATTGTCCTTCATCTTGAATAGCTTCCATTCGGTTACATATATCTCCAATCGGCTTGACGTAACTAGTGTTGTACTTTCATGGTAATTCTCAAGTGTCATTCGAATGACATATGATGTTTAACAATGTTGCACTCTTCCAACCTCTTCTCTAGAGAGAGAGCTTAGAAGAATGGCCATTGCCCTTTTATTTTTGCCATTTGATCTCCGGTGAGCTTCAACCTATTCTTCTCTTGGGATAAGTTCTTCAATTCCATCCACGACCTTAGTGAGTGGCTTTCATTCTTTGACAACCATATCCCAGAGGTCCATCACATCTGTGTCAAGAGCATAGTCAGATCCATAAAAGTGAGGCTTGAGGTGTGAATGGATTCCCTCTTATGCCATTGATCTTATCTCACCCAATTAAGGTTAGAATGTGAGGCTTGGCTATGATACCACTTATTGGCCTTAGGCACCAAGAAGGGGGAGGGGGGTTGAATTGGCATATAAAAATTAAAACAAGAAGGTCAGAAGGAAAATAAGTATAAGAGAGACACAAGATTTATAGTGGCTCGGGTATAATCGACCTTACGTCCACTCCCTAATTCTCAGCAATTGAGTGTTCCACTATCTTCAAATGGTATTTCTAAGCTCACACCTAACTTTTACACTTGTGTTTTCAAGGCTCACACAACAACCTTTACACTTGTGTTTTTAAGGCTCACACAATAACCTTTACACTTGTGTTTTTAAGGTTTGGACAATAACCTCTTTTAGTGTTTTTAAGGCTCACACTACAACCTTTACAAATGATGTTTATGCTCACACCAAACAATCACTTAAAGAATATAAAAGATTGAGTAGCAAAATTACAAGAGTTTGGGTAACAAATTAATGAATTCTCTTGCATTTACATCTATTTGGTGAGGTATTTATAGCCTTTACCCACCAAAGAGACATTGCAATAAAATTAGTAGCAAATCTTAAAGTATGCTATATAGATTTTGCATTAAATGCTTGTCAGGCTTCATTCACGATCGCTATTGCTCTTTCGCGATTGTGATTTTCCAATTTTCCATATGGGAGCCCAAAAATACGATGAAAATCCCCATTTGTGTCTAACGGCTATTCCATATGTCATCTTCTCATTGGTTCACCAAGAAAATATAGCCGTTGCCTTTCACCTGCTCACAAAAGTAGCGATTATGATTTTTCTTCTCCAGGCCTAGACTTAGGACGCAAATTCATCTATCAAAATGTTAATCTTCTTCTTCATGATTCGCAGTTGCTACCCATAAGTTGCCATCGTGATTTTTGTATTCCAACGGTCACTTGGGACACTTGTCATGCTATGGTTGTGGACTTGATTCTCTCTTAAGTTACTTTGAAATTCGCGGTCGCGACTGAGGTGTGACACACACTGTAAATTCATCTGCGACTTTGGTTCTCCTATCTTTGGATGGGTCGGGGTAGAGAAGTGGCCTGCAATTTTGCTTGTCTAATTTTTCAACCTGCCTTAGTCTAGTTTGCGGTCGCGATATTTGAATTTGCAGTCACGAATTAGGAGAGACTTTGCTTTCTTTAGAGATTATGGACTTCATCCAACTTCCAATTTAGAGACTAATTAGAAATTACAAAACAACACTTAATTAGAATTGATCAATCTCCTTTGTCAAGATCAAAAGAGGTTCAAGACTTAAGATTAATAATCCTAGTCCAACATTGTCCAACAGATACCATAGTTTCATGCTTGAGCATGAAGACTTTAAGTTAAATATTATGTATATGTTAAGGCATTACAATTATTCCCTGTAATTGCTAAATTATTTATGTATTAATGTCACTAAAGATTACTTATATGACTAAGATTACTTATATGTCATGCTAAATTATTTATGTATTTTATATTCTTAGTTTTCTTTATAATGTCGTTAAGTATATTACAAAATATCTAGAATGAATTCTATATACTAAATGTTAATGATTAAGATACTTAATGTAGTGATATTATATATGAACAAGCTATATGTTAATGATTATGATGTATAATAAAATAAGACTAGTATGAGTAAGTTAAGAAGAAGCACCTTAATTTTACAAATTGGTTTTGGGAGCTTTTTTTACGTATGTGGTTTATATCATGAAAGAAAGGAAAGAAATAGTAAGAAAAGGAAAAGAAAGATATATCATGTTTTAAGAAATGTTAGAGATTAACTCTTATTAATTTATTCCTTAGAATTCAAGGTGATATCAATATAAGTTTGAGATTTAAGTATGCCATTGTACGAGTTAAATTAGGTTTGTTATGGGTTTTAGAGGTTTTGAGTTTTCTCATTCCCTAGCATCGACACGAGCCAAAAATTGGGTCATGATAAAGTGTTGTCAGAGGAAAGGTTTGTATGATTAGACATTTAAGTTTAGAAAAAGGTAGATAAAGATGAGAGATGATAGAAATAATGAGAAATATTTAAGGATATCTAGTTATGACTTACAGAGATACAAAATTCTTTCTTGTCTTATCAGTTTTTCTTGAGTTAGAATTCCGTGTTCAACATTAGTATGCTATTTTTGTTAATCATCTGGAGCTTTACATGCTAAGTATGTAGAGGTAGTGAAAATGATTATGTTTGAATTCATGGAATTTAAGTACACCTTGTATTTAATGTACTCCGTGACTAAAATATTTTATGATAAAATTACGCTATGATGTGATTGTTTACAGGATATGTATGTTTAAGCTTATGTTAATGAGATTAAATTCTAAATGCATTGATTAATGGTCATTAGATGATCTTTTAAGATATGGAAGGAAAAATATGAAGATATGATTGATTTGTTTGATATGTATAGGCAATTGATTAATTTTATTGAGGATTGATTTCTTGAGGGCTATGATTATATTATATATGTTGTTTTGGTAAATGGATTAATTCAAATGTAGAGAAGACCTTGCTGAAATTTTGATTGCATTTTAAGGAATTATGATATATGAAATGGACAAAGGAATAGAAAAAGAGAGTGAAAAAGCATAAGGATGATAAGCATAGAAAGAAAACGCTAGAGCTAAAAGATAGAATTACAGATAAAGTATCAACTTATGTTTGTCCTAAACATCTAGTAGAGAAAGGAAGGATTATTTTTGAGTGGCTAGCAAAATTTCTTGATCATGCTTAAATAGTGGTGTACCATAATCATGACAAGTTATCCGAATTTTTTAAACGAGATTCAAAGCTCATAAGTATTTTAATGAGTTTTTAGTTACTTATGAGAATTTTAAATGATTTTAGTTCCTTCCTAACTATATAGATCCTTAGGAGTAGACATGAGTTGACTTGGATTATTTATGATCCAAGAATGATAAGAATAGGTGAAGAGAGAAATGCTATAAGTATATGTGATAGTAAGTTTTAGAAAATTCGATGACGAATATTAATAAAAGGCGGGAAGGGGACATTTTGTAATGTTCAAACTCTAGTTTTAGAAAATTTTAGCATCTAAAGTTCTTTTAAGTATGTTTTCCACTATTTTGTGCATATGATTATGAATGTTAATTATTTAATGATGATTAGATATATTTTAATGTTTTTAAAGAGATTATTTAATGTATATGTTAGTATTTTAAAGAGAAGAGATTTTATATTAATGAGATTATTATTTTAATTAAGGCTATATTATTTATTATGAATTATATGCAATGAGTTATGTTTAATAAATATTTTATATTTAAGAAATCAAATTTAAATGAGTATAAGATGATATTTGATATTTTTAAGATGAGTTTATGTAAAGAAAATATATATTTAATGATTTAAAAGTTAAAGATATATATTTTTATTATTTCAGTATGAATTTTATTGAGATTTAAAAAAATTATGACAATAAATTTAAGTTAACATGAATATATGATTTAAATTAGTTTAATATTAATTATATTATGTAAATTTATTATGTTAAGTAAATATTTAAGAAATTTAATTTAATGATGTTAAGCAGATCAATTTATTTAAGTTTATTTAAGTTATTGATTAAGTTGATTTAATTGATAATATTATAGGAATTGGTTTAATTTAATGTAGTTAATTAAATAAAAATAAATTATTTATGTGAGAGATTTTTATTAATTTTAAGAGATTAAATTGTTTATGATATATGTTTATGTCGTGAAGCGTAATTATTATGGATAATTTATTATGTAATTTAAGTAAATTTAATGTTAATTTGTTTAAGTGAAATATTGTATTTATGTTTAAGAGAATTAATTTAATTTAAGTTAATTTATGTATTCTTTGAAAAATAATTTAATTACGAACAAAGAATTTAATTTTATAAAATTCAGATATTTATATGGTACAAATTTTAATTATGAGAATTTTGATTATTATATTATTATTATTTAAAAAGAAATGAAAAAAATTAAAAGAAATAAAAAAAAAGAGCAAAAGAGTTGGTTTGGCCAACCAAAAAGTGAGTCGTTGGCCAAACCCAAACAAAAGAAAAGTCTAGATAAACAATGTGAGGAACCAAACAAATAAGCAAAAAATAAAAATGGAAAACGGTATGGGTATAATGCATCGTATTTAACTAGAGAGAGAGAGAGAGAGAGAGAGTGAGAGGTGTACCACCATATGGTGCGTAGGTGGGCTCCAGCTATAATCACCTAAAATGATGTCGTTTTAGTCCAAAATAGGCTTGAAACTTCAAATTGTGATATCTCTCTAACAACAATTCCGTTGGGTGAATCAAGTTTTATAGAAAGCTCTTTTTGCAAACTTTCTTTTGACACTTAATTCTCCTTAAAAGGAGGTTGGATGATAGATGAAAAGTCAATCAAATTTTTAGTCAAACTTAGGTTTTTGATAAACTTTGATTAAATAGTAGCTCGTATGATCATGCCATCATTTTCTACGGACTCTTAGAAGAAAGATCTATAAGATGGCTTTTGCTACTTTTTAACAACCACTAGTGGTGAACTTTGACTACTGCAAGTGGTTGTTTAGTGGTGGCTCAATAGGCCTGAGCGTAAATTAATGCTAGAAAATCATATTATTTGCCTATTATGATAGTTTAAATTATAAATTTTAGAGGTCCTAATAAGATTTTATGAATATTTATTTATTTTTAATAATTATAAATTGGATCCTAAAATATAAAATTGAGGTTTATATGAGATTTATAATTGAGAAATAGATTATATAGATGTAATTTATGCTATTATGATGAAATGAAAGTAATGATGCTAGTTGAGGATGTGCATGTAGTAAATGGACTAAATTGACAAGTTTAGAAAAGTTTAAAGATTTAAAAGATTAAGATGTTTAATATGGAATTAATGATAAGTATGCATGCATGTAAGTGTTAAATGGTAAATTATGAGATATTGTAAGGACTATGACTTGAATCATAAAAGTTATGTATATAAATGTGATTTTTAGATTAAATTATAAGTTTAGGAAGAGTTTCTGCTTATTGCTCTTATGGGCCTTTTTGGCTAATGATAATTCACTTTATTTGAAGACCATGTTCTATGGATGAGTTTAGATAACTCTCCATATTTTTAGTATTTTTATTATATCAATATAGATTTGTTTATATGTTTAGGTGTGTGTGATTCTAAGGTTCAAGGATAAGGAAGAGCTAAGCCATTAAGGATTAACAATGTTAGGTGAGGATTTTTTTCTTGGTCTTAATGTCTATTGCATACATGCATCATAGTTTTATATATAAACCATAGAAGGCAAAATTATGTTAATATAAGTCATATGCATATTTATGAATGAAGTTAAATTACATGATATAAATGTTTGTTAAAATGCCATGTGATGTGTGGATAGTTTAGGGAAGAAGTGAGAATCTAAAAGTTATAGCTAGCTATGTAATGATTATAACCTATATGTAATGAATGAAATGTATGACACTTGTGGTGAGGAACTCTCCTATGCAAGAGATAAGTAAAGGCGCAACTGGTGAGGCAACTCTCCTGCGAGAACACGACTAGTGAGCCAACTCTCCTATGAGAGAAAGATAAATAAATCAAGTAAGGATTCCTATGGACTTAACTATCCATATGTGTAATGATAGGTTATGTAAATATTGTATGAAAATAAGATGTCTTGTAGATAGAAATGCATTCATGTTATGACATATGAGCATGCATATAGATTTATAAAATTCCTCATTAAGTTTCTCATAAGGAACTCACCCCTGCACATATATAGATGTTTTGTAGGTTAAACATATGAGTGATACCATGGTTCCATGCATGAGGATAAAGACTTTAAGTTAAGCACTATGTATATGTTAAGTCAATACAATTATTGCTAGTAATTGTGTAAGTTATTTATATATTAATGTCATTAAGGATTGCTTATATGACTAAAAAATATGATTATTATGTATTTTATATTCTTAGTTTTCTCTACAATGTCATTAAGTATATTATGAAATATCTAGAATGAGTTTTTATATATGAGAGTTAAATATTAATGATCAAGATACTTAATGTAATGATATTATAGATGAAAGGGCTATATGTTAATAATTATGATGTATGATGAAATGAGATTAGAATGAGGTAAGAAGGAGAACCTTAATTCTAAGGATTGGTTATGGGAGATTATTTTTTATATATAATTTATATTATGAAGGAGGGAGAAAAATGTAAGAAAAAGGAAAGGAAAGAAATATCATGTTTTAAGAAATGTTTGAGATTAACTCACATTAATTTATTCCTTAGAATTCATGGTGATATCAATGTAAGTTTAAGATTTGATATCAAAGACACATAATGAAAGGCATAATGGACCTTCCCACAAGTTAAATTGGGCTTACTACGAGTTTTGGGTTCCTTAAGCCTTCTCGTTTGCTAGTGCCAACATGGTCTAAAAATTGGGTCATGATAAAAGAATTACCTTTTTTTTACATTATATTCCCTTGCATTTAGAGAATTTTTCTAATATCAAAGTGTCTCAAAAGGCAAAAGACACCATTTAGGGCATCTAAGGACTCATCCTCCCTCCTCTTCTTATCTTTTTTCTTTTCCTTTAATTTTAGGTTTCAATTATCCTAGTGGATTGTATAGATTAATATTGGTCTTTACAGACCACAGGGAGGTCTGTATAGACCAACCTCTAATCTATATAGCCCTTTGTTATTACTAACATCAACTGTTTGTTTTTTTTTTTTTAATGATTTTTGGATTCCTTTTAGTTTTATTAGCTTTGTAACTTAGGAGATGGGGTAGGTTACAATAACCAATGACTCTTATTCCCTATTTTTTAATTGTATGTTATATAAGGATAAGTATGAGCACCTTGGGTTTTTGCTCGAACAAGTGGAATCTTACTTGCAACTCTATCCTTTTATTGATTAATAGGGGGGATCAAGAGGACAAGAGTATTTACATTGGTAATGACCCCAGAATGTGGCACACATTTGGATCAATTGAGGATCCTTTAGGCCTTACGCAAATTCAAGGCCCTTTTATCTAAGCAGTGGTAATCGAGGGACCAAAGCGGGACAATACATTAGTACTATCCTTAGGAAGTATGGAGTTGCCACTCAACTTTAGTTGAGATAAGAATCTGGGTAAGGTGAAATCTAAACCTAAGCTAAGTCAATTAGAAGACCCATTTTATCTTAACCCCATCAGAGATAGAGTTTGAAAATTAGGTATGACTTAGAAAAGAGGTTAGGCACCCTCAAGAGGCCTAGATATTAGGATCTGACCTGTAGGTATCTTTAGTTCACTTTTATCACTTTAGCCATGTTATTAATTAGTTCAATTAATGTGCCTAAACATACCATTAGTGTAATCAAGCCAACCATGTCAAATCATCGTGAAGAAGAGGGGTAATTGTCCCTTCTCCTTTATTACTCACAAAAAGCATGACATCCTCAAATATCTCTAACCATTAAGAAGGTTAGGATCCTAATCATGAAAGGGTAAGTCATAAGGCCAAAATCTATACCTAGTTCCATGAATAGGAATGCCCAAAATGCAAATAAGCGTTATATGGCTCTCAAGGTCCTACAGGTGACAAGTTCTTCACTTGATCATTGCCAAAAGGAAATCAAAATAGAACCTTAGATATCACATTGATCATGAAATTTAAGAACACAAAGTATTAAAACATAATAACCCATGAAAACAACTTTAAATTTATTTAAAATTCCATTTTAAGAGGGAATAGGCATAACATCCCTATCCATATTCATTGGCATTCTTACAGGAACATATTCATTGCATAAATGATTTTCAATCCCACATGAACATATGTAATGGATAAATGATCATTTAGATATGTGAATTGGATAAGAATGATGATGACACTTGCACCATTGCATTTGGGACACTTGAACATATATGTAATGTTTGTATAGTTGCATGGCAAATCATCTTATATTTTGTGCATGTTATAGCATCATAAATGATGGTGTTTTAGAGCTTATTTAAAAGTATAAGGAGCATATAGGGATTAGGAGATGGATGAAGGCAGTGAAAGAGTGGAAAAGAGGGACTAAAAGAAGAATATTAAACTTCCAACTAATGGTTATGAGACGCCATGATTTTGTCTTATTAAGGTAGGTATACAAATTAAAATTTTCATCTTTTAGGATTACATTGGAGAGCCAAAAATGTGAGGGATTGCAAAAAATAAAAAGAAAGAAAGGAAGAAAGGAAGAAAAAGAAGAATAAGAAGAAGAAGAAGAAGGAGAGGGAGAAGAGTGAGCTAATTTGGTGGAAACCCTAAGCTTTTCTAGTTTTGGCAAAAGAGGTAAGTGATTTTATCTTCTTCAAAAATAAAATTCCTCCCTCATAACATGTTAAACATGCATGATTAGGAAGAATTATGGAGTAATTTGAGGTAGATCTCATGTATGAAGGTTGAATCTCAAAAGAAACAAGAGCTAATTGTGTTGGTTTTGTTGTTAGAGCAGATTTTATACCCATAATTTCATAATCCTAGAAGAGGAATAAGTGAAAGTGTAAAATATGAAAGTTGTAGCTTTATATCCCATATAAATACATGCAAATAGTTTTGCTTAATTTGGTATGTGTGAGGAGATATGGCTCTTTTATTAGGGCTAGTTCACAACCAATTGAAATCTCCTCAGTCAGTCTATTTTCATAAATTTTGATGACCTTATGTTCTGATTTAGACAAAGTAAAAAACATGAAATTTGTAGGTTATATCCGTTCTAAAAGCCTATAAATCAGTTTTGCTTGATTTGTTGTATGGAAAGAAATAGGGCTCATTAATTGTGACTGACCCTGAACCTGATGAAACCTCATCAGTCTTATAATTCTTTTTTCCAAGAATTTGATGGCAGTAGAATCAGAATTTGTGGTATTAAACTTGAAAGTTATATATTTATGTCTTATCTACATGCCTGTAAAATGTTTTTGTGAAATTTATCACGGTAGATGAATATATTGCCCTTAATCATGATTAATTGTTAGCGTGTTGAAAACCTGCTCACCCTGAGATTGGTCATTTATTTTGGTGACTTTATAAACTGAATTAGACAGTAAGTAAACCTTTTGTAAATTATAGTAAATCCATTTTGTAATTAGATTTGCACAATTTGAGATATACCTAAGATTGTAAGACTTACTCAGACTGAGATGACGTTGAAATAGGGCAAAATTAAAAAATTCACCACATTTTCTATGTCTTACATTGACATGAAATTTGACTTTGTTGTATCATTATGTGTCTAGTTTATTTGAAAAAAAAGAATAAAGTCATTTCGATAAGTATATCTAAAGTTATCACTATGAGAGTGTAGCAAGGTTAGGCTGCCAAATAGGGAAAATATGCATAAACACTAGGTCCACTTGCATGGGTCATGCCATTATTGCATACCAAGCATTCATAATCATTTTGCATACTTATAACCATGTATGTATCAAATGTTGGGATCTTAACACTTTGAGGAAGCCCAAGAGAGGGGACCGAACCTACCATAAAGGTTTGGCATATCAAAAGGTGAGTAAAAACCATAATTAGATTCTAATGTGTATGTGAGATGATTTTATGGTATGGTTATGTTATATTACATTCATATGTGATTGAATTGTGACATTTTACATGTGAATACAAGTTAAGTAAAAATTATATGCTCTTAATGATTACTTGGTATACTATTGTGAATGAACACTTGCATATGGAACTAAAAGAATATTGTGACCGGCTTGTCAAACACTTATAAATCACTTGGAAAAGGGACTAATATGTCCTATTGGCGCATGTTATTGATCAAATGATTCACTTGTTATATGTTGGCTAGCAAAATCAAATGTCACTTAAATCATATGAATTCTCGAAAGCAGTGTTTGCCTTGCAAGGTCATGATAAAAATCAATCTATTGCGTTTGTATTTGCATAGTTAATTCTTATACTTGTAATGTATCCTAATGATATTTGATTATTAGTTGTGCCATAAGAATCTGATTATTGTTTTTATTCATTGAGTCATGACTTACTAAATCGCAATTATGTTTTTCAAATATTGAAGCATAGTGTTTGTGTACTTTGGTGCATAGAGTTTTGCATAGAGACACATGGACTACAGGTCATCGGCTGAATTCTAACTCTCTCTCTCCTTGTGTCATGTACATATATCTCGATAGGAATTAGTTTATGGTCACTAGCCTTGAACATTAGTTAACATATATATACATTAAGTACATGTTGGATCGAGTATGTATAAAGAATCAACCTTTATGCATATGTAATTTTAGACATGAATGCCATGAATTGTAAATGGAAATGGTCGTTACAATAGGGATCATAGGCCATGGGACCTTCTCCTATTCTATCAATGAAACCCTCTAACATCACAAAAAATAGTTTAGGAAGAAAGAAAACTGAATGAGAAAGAAATAAAATTTAGTTCTACTCTCCAGGAAAAAGTAGGATGTACAAACCATTTTGAGGTTTTTTAACCCACTAGGTTAGCTTTATAGACTACATGAAGTTTGTACAACCCTCCTCTGTAGGGTTTGTAAAAATAGAAAAGAAAGAAAAAGGAGGAGGAATGAGAAGAGGGGGAAAGGCCTTTTGGATGCCTTTGATTATTCATTTGCCCTTAGAGGCTCACAAGTTTGATTTTTATCCTCTAAGAATGCTTAGGGATGCTTGAAATTGCAAGGTAAAGGCATTATTCTAACTTGGATTGGTGTTTGAGTGAGTTAGGGTTTTGATTTTTTGGACTAAGTATTTTGTAAGGAGAGATTTCAATACAGTTTTGTTAGGGTTATCCAAGCCTTTCCCCTTTCTTTAAATGGTAGGGGATTTATAGGAGAAGAAGCGTGCACTAGAGCTAGAAATGGTTTGGTTATATATTGATCATGTCCAATCACAAAGGAGACCATGAAAGTTCTAGAAATAGGGTTTGTAAGAGGGTTGTATAGACAAGGATGTGTATAACCCTAGGATTCATGGAAGGACCAATTTTAGAATGTTTTTAGGCTAAGGTTTAAGACATGGTTGTACAACCATGTATTAGGCTATACAACCATGTTAAGTGGACTGTACAGCCTACTAAATAGGGCTGGCAGTCTTGGGCTTTTTAGCTTGTAGGCTTGGGCTTGGGTTTAGGGTTTGGTCCAATGATTCCTGAGGCCTTGCTCTTCTTCCTTTTGCAATTCGCCTTATATTCTTAAGGAATAATTTTGGTGATTTTCATCATTGGGCTTGCATCGTGAGGCCCAAAATTTAATTCTCATAATAGGATTTTGTATGGATTTCATGTTCTTAGTTATATTTGCTTACCACTTATTTATGTGTTAGCATGAGAAAAATGATAAGGAAAGGCTCTATGGAGTTAAAGATCCGTTAATTCATCATTTTTTAATGAGTGCTTTTGATACATACTTATGGCTTTGATCACTTTTTCCATAACCCTCATGGTGGAGGATAGGTTAGCCTTTCCTAGAGTTAACTTACTCTATTTGTTCTTGGGGTTTGGCTATTAATATGAGTAAATGAAGGAGGGCTTGTTGCCTAGGGATCCCTTTTTTCATCTCAATATGTAGTTCATAGTTAGGTCTTCAGGCATGTTGATCTTTATCCTATCTCCCATGGCATTTTAGCCTCATCCATGGTTATGGGTGCCCTTCCTTTTGATGCCCTTAAACTCTTTTGGAGCACTTTGGAAGAGTTTAAGGTCCTATGACCCACCACTTGAATCCTTATTCTCTACCTAAAGCTCTTTGGCCTTCATTTACATGATCATTGTCTTATGCCTTACGTGTCAATGCCATCTTATGCCATTATCAATTTTATGGTTCGTATTGTGTTTAACATGCTTAAATATGGATATGAAAAGTAGATTAGGCCCCTTAATTGACCTTTAATATGATAATTTATGTAGGGAATTATGGACTAAATAGGCTAGACACCCAAACTATGAAGGTGAGGTAGCATACTCCCTCTTTAGTTACCTGTTATGTGTAGACTTTAGGGCTCATTTTATATCTTTTTTACTCATGATTTTGGACTAATATGTTATTTCTTTTATAGGTTAGAAAATTCATTTAATGCATGTGTGAGCAATAGATTTTAGACCTCAAGATGAAAGGCAGAAGATGAAAATCACTAAAGTTATTCCCTAGAATGCAAAAGAATTACTAAAGGGAAAGAAACAAGGCCTTAGGAATCTTTAGAAAAACCCTAAGACCAAACATATTACCAAGCCCAAGGCTATTGACCCTATTTAGTAGGATGTACATCTTCCTAAACTAGGATGTACAACCTCCCTTAGGGCTGTACAACCAAGGTTAAACCCTAAACCCTATAACATTCTAGCATTGATCCCTCCCTTTAACCCGAAGTTTGTACAACTTAGTATTAAGGATGTATAACCTATCCATTTATTGTACAACCTTTTGAAAAGACCCTAACTCTAAAACTTTCATGGTCTTCTCTATGATTGGATGAAAATAAGATGCAACTAGATCCATCCCAGGCTCTAGTGCACTGTTCTTCTTCTATAAATATCCACTATTTGAAGAAGGAGAGGAGGCTTATAAAGTCCTAAGGAAACTCAGCCAAATTTTCTCCATAACTACCACTTAGAGTAAAAATACTAAAACCCTAACTCATTTTAGGCAAAATAAGACCTTGTCTTTGCGTTCTTTAAGCATTCCTAAGCATCTTGGAGGATAAAAATCAAATGGTGAGCCTCTTAAAGCGAAAGAACATTCAAGAACATCTAGAAGATCCCCTTTTCCTCTTTGTTCTTCCCTTTCTTTTTTTTATTTTTTGATTTTGAAAACCCAGTAAATAGAAGTTGTAAAGACTTGAATTAGTCTATACAACCTTCTTTCTAAGCTGTATAACCCTCATAATGGATTGTACAACTCTTCTCAATGTAGGATATAACTTGCAAAACTATCTTTTCTTCATCCGAATTTCTTTTTTTCAATTTGCCTTTTGAGATTTTGGGGGTTCCATTGGCAGAATAGGGGAAGACCAAAAGGCCTAAGATCTCTATTCACTTAAGAAATGGAATTTTGAATGAGTATGGTTTTCATGATTTGTTTTATGCTAGTGCTTCTTATTCTTCCCTTTTATAATTTTTGTGATGTTTAAGGTTTTGTTTTAATCATTTAATAGTGAGTAAGTGAGGAGTTTAACACTCATAGACCATAGACCTTGTGAGTCGTGTTGTGAGTGTTTACATTTGGATTACGCTTTTAAGTATGTTGCTATATATGTGTTTTAGCCTTTATAACTTTCCTTTAGATGATTGATATCCTAACCTTCCAAGTGGTTAAGGGTATTAGTGGATGCCATGCTCTTTGAGAGCAATAAAGGGGAGAGTTCAATGACCCTAAGATCCCTCTTATGATGATTTAGCCTTAAGCCACCAAAGTCCTCCAAGTCGTTAGCATTTTATGTTTATGATTATTCATGTTTTATGATTCTTACATTCATGTTCATTTGTTATTATTATGTTCATGTGATATTGGAGTGTGTATGATTAAGGACTTAGAAACATATATTAGGAACCTTAACTTTGAAGAAGTGGTAATGTACTGATTATAGACTCTACTTGTTTTTTATTAATTTTATTTTATTCTCCTTTTACTTGCCTCATGATGAAATTACTTTGTGTGTTTTTTATTAGGTGTAGATGCTTATTTAAGATAGACCGTGAATCTTGGTCTTAACAACAATTCTTTGTTGATTGCATATGATGTATGGTATGCATGTTTGCCCTATGCCATGTCACAGACCCCCATCCCTCCTTCGAAATGGATGTAATGGATGTTAATATGCATATTGCTCCCTTTGCCATGATGCATGATCCCCCTTACCTTAAAATTGATGATATGATTTGCTTGATTACGTTAGGGGCATGTTTACGACCATTAGTTGGACTAACTAATAAATTGGTTAAAAAATGGCAAAAGTGAGCTAAGGATGCCTAAAGGCCATATCCCAATATCCCAACAGTTTGGGATGCCTAACCTTTTCCTCAAGCCATACCCAATTTTTGAACCTAATCTTTGATGGGGTGAAGACGAAATAGGCCTTATAATCGACTTAGCTTAGTTTTAGATTTTGCCTTGCTCAGATTCTTATCCAGACCAAAGTTAGGTGGCGACTCCATATCCGTTTGCGATAATACTAATGTATTATCTCACCTTTAGTCCCTTGATGATCACCATTTTGAACATAATGGCTTTGAAATTGCGTAAGGCCTAAAGGATCCCTCTGTTGATCCAACAAATGCCATACCTTGAGGTCATTACCAATGTAAAGACCCTTATCCTCTCGATCCCTTGTTGATTGATAAAAGGATGGAGTCAAAAGTAAGATTCCACTTGTTCAAGCGTAGACCCACACGACACTCACAGTGGCAGCTCAATTGGGAACTTGAAATTGACTTTGTGATTAATCTTTAGTTCACTTTGCCACTTTAAAACTTGTTATTAGTTTGTTCACTTGCATTCATGTAGCTTCCATACTTCACCATATGCACTAGGTTTGCCGTTAGATAAATCAATGTGTTCTCCAAACTTGAGACTTAAGGTCCATTCGAGCTTAGGAAATGGCAATGAGGGCCTATCACTTTTAAGCTTAGTCCCCTTGGGTATATTGAATGAGGGGTTATGATAAGTATCCCTCAAGCTTATGGGAGCCATCAAGTTCAACAACCATTTCAACTAATAAGCACATGTTGGAGCCATTAGTGTGTTAGAGTAGGATACCATTTTGTTTGCATTTATCCTCTAAAGCAAGGGTTAGGGTTCTTCAAGGAACGTAATTAGTTGCCCCAATGTAAACACAATGTTATCCTACTCCCTTTGATGTAAATACCTCTCATGTAAATATTTATGTTTCCCCCACCCTGCTACATAACGAATGGTCATGTACATCCCTATTTCTCTTTACGTATATTCCTTTTGTATTAATGTAATATAAATTCTTTTGTGTATGTTTTTTTGAGACTTTGACCCTTCCTTATTCTAAGGTGACTGTGTACATTCTACACCCCTTGTTGGTGGAAAAATGAGACCCCTCATAGGATAGAACCTCTAGACTTCATGTGTGGGAGGAAAAAGGTTGAAAGGATCTTTTGCAAATGATGTATGCATATCATACATCTCATGCATGCATACATTACTTATTAGACATGCATGATACTAATAACCTTTGTCTTATAGCCATCATAACTCCATCCAAACCCTCATGGAAGAGAAAGGGAAATCAACTTGCTAGGAAAAGTAAGACATCGAGCTTGATATAAAGAATTGATCCACTCATGGAGCAAACCATACCACTAGAAATTATGGATAAGATGATGGCCAACTTTAGCTGCAAGATGAAAGAGAAAATTATTGAGGACGTGAGACATGTTAATGAGTTTCTGAAGAAAGGAGATGCCTTTGCTAGCAAAAATGATATGGGGAAAACACCTATGGAGACACCCCAACTTGTGGTGATTGATGATGACCTGTTTGGGATGAAAGAGTGTCATTAGAGCAAGCTTGTCAGGGAAGTGGGAAACATAACTACTATTTTAGATATCCTATGGAGAGTAAGAAGGAGAGCACTCAATTTGATGACTTTGCCAAACAATTAGAGAAAATACAAAAGGCTTTGTGTGCTAAAGGTTTTGAGAGGTGAACAAATATTGAGGAATTGCTTGCTCGCAAATTTGAGAAGCTTCCAGCTAATTTTCGCATACTCGAGCTCTCAAACAGGAACTCAGAATGTAAAGAACCATGTTCATTCATATGTGCTAGTTATGAAGGCTTTCGAGTTGCCAACAAACACCATGTTAGAGCTTTTTGAGTTGTCATTCGAAAGGTTTGCCAAGACCTAGCATATGATTCAACCAAAGACTATCAGAAAGGATTGGAAAAAGCTTACAAAAGCTTTTAAGAAACACTATGCTTATAATTCAGACCTAGAGATCACTCTACAGACTAGAATCCTTGAAGTAGAAAACTGGTGGAAGCTTTAAGGACTATATTAGAAGATGGAAGAAGAGGACTTCTAAAGCGACTATTGGACCAACTAACAGAGCACAAATTCAAATGATTGTCAGAGGAGCATTACCTATTATTAGGAGCATGATCAAAGGCATGTTGGTAAGGAATTTTAAAGACTTAGGGACATTAGTTTGCAAGCTTAATAGTTGGAGTCTAAATCCAAAAGGTAATATAGGGGTAGAAGAAGTGCCCCATCACAGCCTCAAGCCGAAAGGGGCAAGACGACCAATGTGAATGTAGTTAGGGCATCGAGACAATTTACAGATTTAGGAATGCCTTTCTCCAAAGCATTCAAGAGATTGTAAAAGAAGGGAGTATTGAAGCCTTTATCACTTAGGTTGCCTCTTAATCTATTATCTAGAGGATATGACGTTAATACTTATTGTGCTTTTCACCAAAGAGTAGGACACAATACCAATGATTATTACATTCTAAAACACAAGATTTAAGACCTCATCGACAACATGATGATTACACTACCAAACTTAGGGAGACCAAGCATAAGAGGAAACCCCCTTTCAAACTATCATAATGTCCCACCTCCTAATCAAGGGCATTTATGATATATTCAGGGGTGCCAAAAGAGGTTGTCATGGCTACCTTTGAAGAAGTGCTAAAGGATTTTTCTATTATGGTTTATATTATCAACCTATAGGAAAGTTTAGATGAGGAAATAAAGGAAACAAGCTATAGAAGGAAAGCGATAAAGAGAAGAAGGGGGAGTAAGCGAACGATTTAACTCAAAGGGGGAAATATTACCTTGATAGAGAGGCCTCTAAGGAATTAAAAGTTGAGAAGAAAATGGATGAACTTGTTGTGAAAAAATGAAAGATGACAACCCTATCATGAAATAGCTGAAGATGATGCCTTCCCTGATCAGTGTGTGGGAATTTTTAGGAGCATAAGAAAGCTATGGTTTAAGCTCTATCTAGCCTGATCATTTCTAATGAAGTCACTCTGAAAGATGTTATTGCTTTGGTCACCTACAAAGGAAGGATCACCCTTTTAGATGTAGACTTGCCATAGATCATAATTTTGCTCTATTCATTAGGACCAAGGTGAAGGGAAAACACACTCCATGTGTGATGGTTGATAATGGATCTAAAATTAACATTTGTCCTCGAAAGCTATTGTATAAGATTGGATTGTCAGAGATGGACGTAGAAGTGTTAGATAGCATCATTCAGGTCTACGTTGATATTAGAAGGCCAACTTCTAGTGTGTTTAAGACTATGATGAAGATAAGAGTTATAGAGATGATGGTGGAATTCATGGTCTTGGACATTCCTATCGCTTTCTTGCTTTTGCTAAGAAGACCATGGTATCATCCATTGGGAGGTCTGCTTTTACAGTGCATCGAAAAGTTAAAATTCCCTATAAAGGTGAGATTATGACTATTTGTACAAAGGTTAGAGAAATTATATCAGCATTATGTGTGGCAACTCTACATCCCTAAGGGTTTTACGTCACTGGAGGCCCTGACAAGTGGGTTGATCCTAAGGTAGTGGGAATTTTGAAAAGAAGAACTTTCTTCTAGGTTAGGGGTTAGGGAAGAATTCTACTAGTATGTTAGAATTCCCTAAAATTCTTACTCAGACTACTCAAAAAAGACTTGAGCATTGTGGTAAGGGGTCTACACAAACCATTATCTAATTTCATTATAAAGGAAGGAGGAATCATAGGAAGGGTTAAGGAAGAGACCATTAATGGTGAAAAGCCATCAGATGATGATGTATATGAGCTCGATAAGACTTTTTCCAAATAGGAGTAGGTGAGTTTGGTTATCAAAATCATTGAGATTCATTAAAAGTAGAGGATGAGAAGAAGAAGAGAAAGAAGAAAGGCAAACAGGCTATAAAGATAAGGGATAACCAATAGTTAGGTCAATCTATGGTTCTGTATGGTCCTCATCTACATGGCCATGAGATGATAAGAAAAAGAACATTGATGAACAATGGGAGCAATACATACTAGATCAAAATTTTTGACCACTAGGGAGGATTATGGAAAGAAGGGATTTAATTTGATGAAGTAAAATGCACCCTTCATAGACTCAAAATGAGTATACTGGTCTGTACAATATCACTATGATGTGATAGAGATTGAGCCAATCATGGTAAATGGTGCAACATTTTAGGAGAGTTTTTGAAGATTAAGCTAGGAGATGATCAGATGAAACAAAGTTTTGATGGAGTTGTCAAAGCTCTCACTGGTATAGAAGATAGGAAAGAGGTAGATTTTGCATAAGGTATTAATCTTAAGGTTTTGGCTAATGAGGGGAAGGGCGAAGAAAAAGGAAAGGCACAGGACAATGAAACTACTATGATATGAATGTGGGTAACTTGTCTTAAACCCAAATGCAATTTTGCTACCTCTGCCGAAGGAACATTCAAGAATCAAGCAAAGAACTTTAATTCCCAATTGGACCTCTAGATAACTTGTATCTAGCTGTTGGCCTAGCGTACCAAAAAGAGGGGTTGAATTAGTGAGAGATTAAAAATTCAAGAAAAGGGTAAGGTGTTTAAAGAGTTAAGAAAGAGAAGAGAAAATAAACACAAGATGTTTATAGTGGTTCAAGTGTTAACAAACCCTATATCCACTTTCCAATTCTTCATAATTGGGTATTCCACTAAACTAAACTAGTGTTTTCAAGCTCACAGCTAACTTATACAATTTGTTCTTCATGCCTCACACAAAACCCTTAGAATTAGTGTTTTTAGGCTCACACATAACCTCTCACAAGTGTTTTGGATAGGCTCACACTTCAACCTCTTATAAGAGTTTTGGAAGCTAGGCTAACTCTTAACCTACTTTTAAGGGTGTTTAATGCTAACACCAAACAATCAATAACACATAAAGAAGAGTAAGAAGAATGAGTAGAAAATTTACAAGAGTTTGGTTGCAATAAATGGAATTCTCTTACATTTATATATATTTGGTGGAGTCTTTATAGCCAACATCCACCAAAGATACATTACTCAAAAACTATCCCAAAATCTCCAAGTTGTGCTAGGTAGATTTTGCATTAAATACTTGTCAGATGAAAGTTGTGCTCACTACTATAATTTAGGGGTTACAATTTTCTAATTTACACTGAGAAACTAAAAATGGTGGCAGAGAACTCTGTTTTGTGTCTAACGGCTAGTCTATGTGCCCTTCACCCATTGGTTGTCTAAGAAATATATCCGTTGTGTTCAACCAACTACTTAAAATTCGAGGTTGTGATTGATCTTCTTTTTGGGCATGACTAAGACCGTGAATTCCTCTATTTGGTGAAGAGACAACACTTTCTTAAGTCGCGATCGTGACATATGATTCATCCTTATGATTTTTGATATTCTAATGGCTGCCTTGGACACTTGGCATGCTATGGTGTAGACTTGGTTCCTACCTTTATTATTATGAAATTCGCGGTCGTGATAGAGGATGCAAATGCCAACATGAATTGCTCTGTGAATCAACCAAGCTTCCTTCAGTTGAATCGTAGCTGTGAATTAGTCCACAAATTCTTATGGCCTAGCTCCATCCATCCTTATTGCAAAGTCGTAGTCGTGATTTTGGAGATACTGATAGCGAATTTAGATGTTCTTCTTAAAGATGGAGATTTTGATTTCCATCCAATGTCCAATGAAAATATATCTTATAAACTACAAAACAATGCTTAAATAAAACATTAGAATGGATCAATCTCTATTGTCAAGATCAAAAGAGGCTTATGACTTAGATTTGACCAACTAAGTCCAATAATCTCCCCCTTTTTGATTTTGACAACTTAGATTGATCTTAAAGAAAAACAAATGCATGACTTGTGACGTTGGGATGGTCAATGATTAATTAATCAAAGAATAATAATAAAAATTCTAAGTTAGTGAATAAATAATCAAAGAATTCTAAGTTTGAAAAAGTAAAGTTCTTATAGCTATTGCTCCCCCTCAACTTATGCTTTTCTTATACACATTGCTTATTGTCTCCTAATGCTATTCTCTCCCCTTTTGGCAAGATCAAAAATAGGGTAAATTTAAAAAGTGAATGAGGTGCATAAATTGAGATAGAATAATCATAAAGAGCAAATAAGTATATAAAAACCAATCATAACAATTGCAATTACATAACATGAATCAATGAATGCCAAAATAAACACTTTTATTTATATAATAAACTATGGGATCACAAGTTATACATTAAGAACATTAAAAAAAATCCTAAAAATAATCTAGAAAATGGGAGAACTATCTTCGTCTCCAGAATCATCAATGTCTTCATTCGCCCTCTGCACTTTTAGCTTCATCACCCTCCTTAACCTCTTGGTTATCCTTCTCTTCAAATGTGTCCTCCTAATTGTCAAAATCTAAAAGATGGTAGGGAGCAACACCTACTTTCTCCTGAAGGTCTACTAGATCACTTTGTAGGTGGGAGAGGAGAAACTGTTCTTGATCATCCTCGTAATCTTATCAAGCTTTTTGTTGATAGAGGCGAGAGTGATTAGGGAGGTGGAACATTTTGTGCTCCCTCTTCAATGTCCAACATTTTTCATTTGGAGGCTTGAAAGGTCTTTAGTTTCTTTGCCTTAAAAGCACCCAAAGTGTATGTATAAGAATCAGGGTGAATGGCTTTTGCATTGATGAGGTAGGGCAAGTCTAAAAAATTTTATGAAGGGAGAAGCTTCTTAGTGAGGAATTTTTCATTTTCCTCACTATGAGCTCTGACATATATGTAGGTGGCAATGACATAGGAAGGAAGAAAAAATTGACTCTTTGGCTTTGTACTCATATGGATCAATTTCCATAAGGTGTTGGCCAGTTTGTATTGGTTTATTTTTGGTGAGACAAAAAAAAAGCAAGAACCTTTGGGGATACTTTTCATTACCATCCCCTCTTGTGTTAACAAAAAAGGTGATGATATGATGATGTAGCAAAAAAGGTAGGGTATAAATGTATTTGGCCAGGGAGGTCTTGGGGTCATGTTTGGTCTTGATTGAAATTTCAGACTAAAACTCTAAATAGAGAGCGTTAAGGGCAGAGATGATAAACTAAATGTCATCCCCGGCTTGACGATTAAAAAGGTTTGAAATTTGTTCGAAGGTAATGAAAAAAGGGGTCCCCAAAGGCTCAAAATATTAACCCATATTGGCTGACATGAGATTCCACTCTCTGGCTTAAAGTCATAGTGCATATAAACTCCCGCATAATTTCCTCGTGTTCAGGCTTATCATGAAAAATAAATTCATTCTACCCCAGGTTTGAGAGAAATGCATTGATGTTATCCTTAATGCCTAGTGACTCAAGGAGGAATGTGGAAGAAATTTTGTTTGGTAGGATAATCTTAGAGGCATTTGCCTTGTACCAATCTTTTTCCTCCTTCGTTATTCCTTTCATTATGTCTAGAGCTAGTGGTTTAGAAGGTTGTGCTATTGCCTTGCCTTTCTATGTTCTTGAGGGTTCTTAGGGGCCATAATGTATAAGGGATGATTAGAACATGATTGAGAGTAAGGATGAAGAGAGATGAAGATTTTTAGTAAGTGTGAATCAAAATACTATTTCAGGGGTTTATATAGGCTAGGAAAGGGTGTGAAGATGACCATAAATGGTCAAAAAGACATTTAATGAAGGGATGCAAATAGTTGACAGTCAAATCAGTTAAATGCAGACAGTTACTCAAATTTGCGATCACGATCTTCAAGTTGCGACCGCCAATTCTGAAATATCTGAGTAACGAATAAAAAATCCTCGAGAAATGGCACATTCAATGGTCAAAGTTTTAAAATTTGAACAAATTCATGGTGAAGCCGAATGATGAGTGCTTGTAAATTGTGATCGTAAATCAAAGAATAACAATCGCGAATTGCAAGTCCAAAAAGATAACTATGAAAGGATAAGACTTGACTTTCTAGGCTGTGATCCACTTAATACATTGATGCTTAATTCATACAAATTGGCATATAAAGGCACAATTGTACATAAAATTAAGACGTCTAAAAAGATAATTATTACATACATCACACGTAGCAATCATTCAACAAGGAATAATACAACAAATAAAAAGCATTCTAGAAAGATCCATATTTCACTTCAGAGAGCTTCCATCAGACATTTCCAACTCTCTCTAAATTAAGTTCATCCTTTCTTCATTGAGAGGTTTTGTGAAAATGTCTGCAAGTTGATGATTAGTGTCCATAAATTCTATCACTACATCGCCATTTTAGATATGATCTCTAAGAAAATAATGCCTAATGTCTATATATTTGCTCTTAGAGTGTTGGATGGGATTCTCGAAAAGATTTATTACACTAGAGTTATCACATTTCATGGGAATGTGATAAAAAACTTTGCCATAATCCTTTAATTATTATTTCATCTAAAGGATTTGTGTGCAATAATAACTTGCAGCTACATATTTAGCTTCGGTTGTGGACAAGGTAACCGAAACTTACGTCTTACTAAACCAAGACACTAAACACCCTCCTTTGAATTGGCAAGTTCTAGAAGTGCTTTTTTTATTTAGAAGACTGCCAACATAATCCACATCCAAATAACCTATGAGGCTAAATGAAGAATCTCTAGGATAACATAAACCTAGATGCAATGTGCCATGTAAATATTTGAAAATCCTTTTAACAACATTCAAATGAGATTCCTTAGGACAAGATTGAAACCTAGCACACATGATACACTAAACATTACATCAGGTCTAGAAGTAGTGAGATAGAGTAGAGAACCAATCATACCTCGATATCTCTTCTCATCAACCGACTTACCCGATTCATCCTTATCCAACTTGATGGTAACACTTATTGGTGTTTTTGCTACTTTACATCCTTCTATGCCAAATTTCTTGAGAATGTCCTTTGTGTATATGGCTTGGTTGATGAAGGTCCCTTCTTTGGTTTGCTTGATTTGTAGACCAATGGAAAACTTGAGCTCTCTCATCATGCTCATCTCAAATTTCCTAGTCATACACTTAGCAAAATCCTTGCATAGAGATTCATTAGTAGCACTAAAAATGATATCATCAACATATATTTGCACTATTAGTGTATCATGATTATGCCTTTTGACAAACAAAGTTGTGTCAACCTTCTCCTTTTCAAAATCATTTTGCAAAAAAAAAAAAAAAGAACTAAGCCTTTCATACCAAGCTCTTGGAGCTTGTTTCAAACCAAACAAGACTCTATTCAATTTAAAAACATAAGTTGGGAAAATGTGATTTAAAACTAGGAGGTTGTTCAACATAAACTTCCTCCTTATTGACACCATTTAAGAAAGCACTTTTAACATCCATTTGAAATAGTTTGAAATTCATGTGACATGTATATGCAAAAAGAATCCTAATGGCCTCTAATCTTACTACGGGGGCATAGGTTTCATCATAGTTAACTCATTCCTTTTGGTTGTAACCCATACAACCAATCTAGCTTTATTTCTAGTAATGAATCCTTACTTATCTAACTTATTTCTAAACACCCATTTACAACCTACAGTTGGGTGTTCCTTATACCTAGGAATAAGTTCCCACATATTGTTTCTCTCAAGTTGGTTGAGTTCTTCTTGCATACCAATCACCCAACTTTCATCATCAAGAGCTTTATCAATAAATTTTGGCTCAAATTGGGAAACAAAAGCAAGATTATTATCGAAAGAATTGAGTTGAGATCTAGTACTTACACCCTTTAAAGTATCACCCATAATTAGGTCTTTGGGGTGATGCTTGGAAAATCTCCAATCCTTAGGAAGATCTTGGTTTGGTGATTCCACTTATTGATGTTGAGTTTCCTTATATTCTCTTGATGATTTGCTTTCATCATGACTCTTATCAACCTTTCTTGTAGTATACTCTAAATCTAATTTCTCAAAATCATCTACAAAATCATCAATAAAAGAACCTTTTTCAAGATCAAGCTTACTAGATTCGTCAAACACAATATTCATGGACTCTTCAATAACCATAAAACTCTTGTTAAAAACCCTATAAGCTTTGCTAGTGGTGGAATAACCTAGGAAAATGCCTTCATTAGTTTTTGAGTTAAATTTTCTAAGATTATCCTTGGTATTGAAGGTATAACACTTACATCCAAAAACTCTTAGGTATGCTAACTTAGGCTTTCTACCCTTTCAAAGCTCATAAGAGCTTTTATTAAGAATGAGTCTTTTGAAAACTCGATTTGCAATATAACACAAAGTATTGATAGCTTCGGCCCAAAAGTAATTTGGCAATGAATACTTATTGAGCATAGTTCTAGCCATCCCTACTAGTGTCCTATTTTTTCTCTTTATAACACCATTTTGTTGTGACATTCTAAGAGTTGAAAGGTTATGAACAATCCCATTCTCTATGGAATAAGATTCAGAAGATTCATTTTGAAATTCCTTTCCATGGTTACTTCTTATAAAAGAATTGAAATAACCCTTTTCATTTTAAATCCTTTTTGTAAAACTTTTAAAAACGTTAAAAGTATCATGCTTATGAGCTAGAAACGATACTTAAATAAACCTAGAGTAATTATCAACTAGGATTAGTGTATAATGTTTTCCACCTAAACTAGCACTCTTAGTAGGTCCTATCAAGTCCATGTGAATTAATTGAAGAGGTCTAAATGTACTTACAATATTCTTTGCTTTGAAAGAAGATTGATATTGCTTTCCCATTTGGCATGGACCACATGTCTTGTCTCTAGAGAAATTTAACTTGGGAAGACCTTCCACTAGCTTTCCTTTTGATAAGCTTTATAGCATTTCCAAGTCTTCTATACCATAGCCAAGCTTCATTACTAAGAGACATAAGAAACTTAAAGGATTGGTTAGCCAAATTGTCTAAGTCAATTAAGTAGGTATTGCCCTTCCTTTCACCGTTGAAAACTACCTTTTTATCCACCAAAGTGGTTACTCGACATTCTCTAGGGTCAAAGGTGACTTTATTACCTTTATCACATAATTGACTTGCATTAAGCAAGTTATGTTGTAAGCCATCCACAAGTAAAACATCATTAATAAGAGAGCAACCATTTTTACCAATAGTGCCAATGCCAATTACCTTAGCCTTGGCATTGTTTCCAAATGTGACATTACTTCCCTCCTTTTCTTTTAAGGTCATGAATAGTCTCTTGTTGCCCATCACATGCTTTGAGCATCCACTATCCACATGCCAATCATTTGCTTCATTAGTGGTTGCCAAGCAATCCTACACAACACAAGTAAATCATTTTTGCTTTGATACCTAAGCATACTTAGGTCCTAGGGGGTTAGGTCTTGAACGATCCTCCAACTTGAGGCGTGCCTTTGTAATATAGCGATAAATGTTTATGTGTCTATACTTCATGCAATAGTGGCATTAAAGTTTAGACTTATGAGTCTTTCTCCTATGCATTGCCTTGGTGTGAGTGAGGGTTTTATTATACCAACATGATGTGAGTGTGAACATGAACATGTATGAATTGGTATAGAAGTAAAGTTGTTATATATGTTTGAATGAACATGTTTTTTTATTGTAAATGTATGCATGATTGGCCTTCCTAGAAGTAAGCCTTGAGTCTTGTTGCACCTTTCCTTTACCCTTAGGTAATGGTGGTCTAGTGCTTTAAGCACTTTTGTTTCCAACAATCTCAATACTTGATATTTGAAGTGTTGAGGCTTTAATAAATGTTGTGAATGAAGGTGTAGAAGAAGAGTCTCCATTAAAGCCTAAACTATGCCTAACTAAGGGAGGCTTTTTTTATACAATTAGTGTATCCAAAGCTTCCTTACCCTTGTAGAACTTAGAAATAGAGTTTCTAAACTCAATGACTTCACCCTTCAAGGAGTCATTATCTTTTATCAATGAGGTTAGGGATGAAGATGACTTGGATAGACTCTCCATAGACTTCAAGAGTTCTTCATTTGGAGCCTTCAATTCACTTATAAGACTATTTAAGGATTCAAACTTATCCCCTAAGTTAGTGCACTTCTTTTTATAAGTTTTCATTTGTGACTTATGTTTGTCACATTTCATGGTGAGAGCTTCTAATAGCTCATCATCAAAATCATCTAACTCATCAAATTCAGAATAAGAGTAAGATGAAAGGCCTAACTTATTAGATGAATCTTCTTAAGCCATGAAGCATAAGTTTGCAACCTCTTCCCTTTCATCTTCTTCACTTAAGCTATTATCCCACGTGGCTTTAAAGCTTTTTCTTTTCTCTTTGTCCCCTTTCTTTTTTTTTCTTCAACTTAAGGTAGTCATATTTGATGTGGCCTTGCTTGCCACATTCATAACAAGTGACATCACTCAATCTTTCCTTCGGGCTTGGAGTTGCTTTCTTGAAGCTTCTTCTTTCCTTTCTTCTTCTAATTAGCTCCCCAGTTTTTCTTGAGAGCATTGCTAACTCTTCCTCTTCTTTATCACTTTCCTTTTCACTTGAGGCCACTTCAACTTCCTTCTCCTTTGAAGAATACTTAGTGCTAAGGTATTCCTTTTTGGTTTTCTGATTTCTCTTATTGACCTCTCATTTTCTTCATCCTTTTTCAATGCTAGCTAATGAGTTAAGAGCTTGCCTATTAGGACATTCGTTGACACCTTTCCTATCTCTAGATTGGACTCTTGGATACTACAAACCCTTACACCAAACTTTTCAAGAGGTAAGGATTTTAGGATTTTTTTTAATTTACCTTATGGTTGGTGAGAACTCTCCCAAACTTCTTTATGTTTGTGACAATTGCAAGGAGTCTATTTATCATATCCATAATGCTTTCTTCCTTCTTCATCATAAATATCTCCCATTCCGTCACATATGTCTCAGGTCGGCTAGATTTCATCAAGGTAGTGCCCTCATAGTAGTTCTCCAAGGCCTTCCAAATCCCATAAGCAATAAGACAATGTTAGACCCTTCTAATTTCTTATCTTGAGAGAGAACTTAGAAGGATTGCCATGTCTCTTTTATTTCTACCATTGGATCTCTTATGAGCTTTAACCCACTCCTCTCTATGGATCAACTCCTCACTTCCATTCGCCACTTTCGTAGGTGGCTTCCACTTTTTTGCTACAATGTCCTAAAGGTCTACTACATCACTATCTAACTAGATTTTCATCCTATACTTCCAATGAATTTAGTCTGCTCCATCAAAATATGGCTTGAAGTGAGTGTGGATTCCTTCTTGTGCCATGATCTTTTCTCATGCAATTAAGCTTTGGAGTGAAACTTGGCTTTGATACCACTTGTTGGCCTAGTGCACTGAGAAAAGAGGTTGAATTGGTGGGAGATTAAAAATTTAAGAGAAGGGTAAGGTGTTTAAAGAGTTAAAAAGGAGAAGAGAAAATAAATACAAGATGTTTATATTGGTTCGAGTGTTAACAAACCCTACATCCACTCTCTAATTCTTTACAATTGGGTGTCTACTAAACTAAACTGGTGTTTTCAAGCTCACACCTAACTTATACAATTTATGTTTTATGCTCACACATAACCCTTACAATTAGTGTTTTTAGTCTTACACACAACCTCTCACAAGTGTTTTGGATAGGCTCACACTTCAACCTCTTACAAGATTTTTGGAAGCTAGGCTAACTCTCAACCTACTTATAAGGTGTTTAATGCAAACACCAAACAATCAATAACACATAAATAAGAGTAAGAAGAATGAGTAGTAAGTTTGTAAGAGTTTGGTTACAATAAATGGAATTCTCTTACATTTACATCTATGTGGTGGAGTATTTATAGCCAATATGCACCAAAGAGACGTTACTCAAAAACTATCCCAAAATCTCCAAGTTGTGCTAGGTAGATTTTGCATTAATTGCTTGTCAAGCGGAAGTCGTAGTCGCTATTGTAATTTCGCGGTCCCGATTTTTCAATTTACATTAAGAAGCCAAAAATCACGGCAGAGAACTCCATTCTATGTCTAACAACTAGTCCACATGTCTTTTACCCATTGGTTGTCTAAGAAATATATTCGTTGTGTTCAACCAACTACCTAAAATTCACGATCGTGATTGATCTTCCTCTTGGGCACAACTGAGATTGTAAATTTCTTTGTTTGGTGAGGAGACAACACTTTCTTAAGTTGCGTTTATGACATATGATTCGCCTTCATGATTTTTGATATTCCAATGGTTGCCTTGGACACTTGGCATGCTTTGGTGTAGACTTGGTTCCCTTCTTTATTATTATGAAATTCAAGATTGCGATAAAGGATGCAAATGCCACTGTGAATTCCTCTGTAAATCAACCAAGCTTTCTTTTGCTGAATCACTGAATTCGTCCATGAATTTTTCTAGCCTAACTTCATCTATCTTTATTGCAAAGTCATAGTCGTGATTTATGAAATACTACTAGCAAATTTGGATGTTCTTCTTAAAGATGGAGATTTTGATTTCTATCCAACTTCCAATGAAAATATATCTTATAAACTACAAAACAACACTTAAATAAAACATTATAACTGATCAATCTTTATTGTCAATATTAAAAGAGGCTTATGACTTAGGCTTGACCAACCTTGTCCAACACTATCAACCTAAGTCACAAAGAATTAAAAGGTGTTTAAGGACAAACCTAAAAGGAACTAAGTCAATTTTAAGATTAGAATTAAACAATGTGCTACATGTCCTCTTTAGAAATATTATTTTTCCACCAAAAGATGCTTGGAGTATTCTTAAATGTTTCTTGATGTATTCGAGAACCTTTTTAGAAACTTTTAGAATCTTCTAGAACATTTTTGGTGCAATTTATTCCATTTATAGAGTTTGACTTATAGATTTCATTTTAAAGATCTACACATGAAATAGAAGTAAAGAAATGACCATTTTGTCTTTATGAAGAGGATTGTCAAAATAAGGTAGGTCCAAATATGGTAGCTTTAAATATGACAGGATTTGAAGCTTTTGTGATGTTTTTCTCCTTTTAAATGTGTTCTATTTGGTAACTCTCTTCACTCTTTATAGCTTTAAGCTTGCCTGTAATTTGGTTTACAACATCTTATTAACCCACTAGATGAAGCTAATTAATTTTTGATACCATTGATGTTTTTGTTTATAGTCTCTTTAAAGATGATGATGTATTCCTCTTTAAGGCAATGAATGATGAATTTGCTTACTTGTGTGATGTGTTTGCCAATTGAAGTAGCATGTATCATTTCATGAGCATATTTAACATTAATTTTATACATACCACAACATTAATTCTTGGCACACAAGAAAACCTAAAAATCTTTCTCATTACCAATGATGTCACATGAATGAACGAAGGAAATTTGAACAACTTCTTATAAAATACCAAAGGGTCTTTACTTGGATGTACGAGGATATGCCAGGAGTTGATAGATGACTTATAGAACATAAAATTTCAATATACCTACATATGAAACTAATAAAGGAAAAAGTTAGGAGGATGAGACTTGAGCAGATCCAGTTGGTTAAGGAAGTAGTGGCGGAGCAGTTAAATGCCAAATTTTTAGAGATAATGGATTATCTTGACTGGCTAGCTTATGTAATCCTGATACCAAAAAAAAGATGGGAGACTAAGGATGTTTGTGGACTATAGGGATTTGAACAATGCTTATTTGAAAGATGTCTTTCCTTTGCCTCATATCAATGTGTTAGTAGACAACGTTGTAATGTGTGTCATGTATTTCATGATGGATAGGTTCTCTAGCTATAATCAGATAGATATCACAAAAGTAAAGATGACCTTTATCATAAAATGGGGTACATACAACTATAAAGTGATGTCATTTGTGTTAAAGAATATGGGGGCAACATACTAATGGATGGCGACAGCTTTGTTTCATAACGAGATACATAAATAAGTGGACATTTATGTCGATGATTTAATGGAAAATCTAAGACAAGAGAAGGGCATTTCGAGGCCCTAGAGAAGTTTTTAAAAAGGGTTGATGAGTATAACTTGAGATTGAATCCTAGAAAGTGTGTATTTAGATTCACCTTTGGAAAGTTATTGGGACATATGGTAAATGAGAAAGGCATTTAAGTGGATCCAGACAAGGTAAAGGCTATTCAGGACATGCTCGTCCTAAAGATAGAAAATGAGGTATGGGATTTCTTAGGTCACTTGCAATATATCAGCAGATTCATAGCCAGACTTATTTCCATCTGTGAACTAGTATTCAAGTTATTGAGAAAGGACCAGTCGGTGAAGTGCAACGAATAGTGCCAAAAAGCCTTTAAGAGGATAAAGGAGCATTTGACTAACCCACCTGTACTAGAACCCTTAAAATCTAAAAAGTCATGAATCTTATATCTAATAGTAGAGGACAATTTAATGGGTGTAATGTTAGCTTAAGAGGATGAAGTGAGGAATTAAAACGTTGTGTACTATCCTAACAAGAAGCTACTCTCTTATGAGGCGAAGTATAACTAAGTGGAGAAGACTTGTTTAGAATTGCCGTGGGCCACGAAAAAGTTAACACTATTTCCAATCGTACTTTATGGAGGTGGTCTGAAAACTTAACCCGGTCAAATACCTGTATGAGGCCCCTTCTCTAACTAAAAAATTGGCAAATTGGTTAATATTATTGACTGAGTTTGGTATTAAATATGTAACTAGGAAGGTAGTCAAAGCACGAGCAGTTACAAAATATTTGGCACAATAATCTCTTAAAGAAAGACAATTGAAACTTCCTCAATTCCTCGAAGAAGGACTGGGTGCGATTTAGCTTATGGGTTAGAGAATGTACTTTAATGGGGTAGTAAACAACAAAGGAGTTGGTATGGGTGTGATTTTGATATCGCCGGAAGAAGAACTCTCCCTTATAGCAAAAAAACTTGACTTCAGGGTAACCAATAACATGGCTAAGTATGAAGCTTGTGCACTCGAGCTGGAACTTTTAATGCAGATGAGGATTAAGACTGCTGAGTTGTTTTGGGATTCATTATTAGTTATCTCTTAGGTGATAGATGAGTGGGAATTAAAGGAAGAATGGTTGAGTTTATATCTAGAGCATTTGAAGATGATGACATAGAATTTTTAGAAGATTATATTCAATCACCTACCACGAGAGGAGAACTCAATGGCTAATGTTCTAACAAGCTTAGTTTTTATTTGGGATGGACCAAAGGAAATGCTATTAAAGTTGCTTATCACACTCAGATCTATGATGCCTTGCCATGTAGATAAAAGGGTAGTGCAAGTGTCGATGGAGAATCATCTATAGTACTATGATGTGCAAAGGTATTTAGAAAATGGTGAGTACCTTGAGGGGACTAAAAGTGAGATAAGGAGATGATTTAGAGATTGACATCAAAATTCATAGTTCACGATAATGTAATGTATAAGAGAATGCCCGATGGGATCCACTTGAGATGCCTAACAGATGAAGAAGCAGGTAGGATCTTTAATGAAGTGCATGCAGGGGTTTGTGGTAGGAAGGTCTTAAAAAGAAAGATTTTGAGAATGGGTTACTATTGGACCATTATAAAGTAGGATTGTATTTGAATGGTTCGAGGTTGTCATAAATACTAAGTCCGTGGTAGCCTCAGTCATCGATCAAATTATAGAATTTGACTTTACCCTGGCCATTTATAGGTTAAGGTATCAATGTGATTGGAGAAATCAGGCCAACTCTATAAGGAGGGCATAAGTATATTATCGTGGTAATGGACTATTTCATAAAATGGGTAGAGATTGAAGCCTTCAGCAAGTTGGAGGGGAAGAGGGGGGGGGGGGGGGGTAAGGGGGGAGGGGCAAAACAAATGGCTAGATTTATCAAAAAGAACCTTTTTTGTTGATATGGTGTACCAAATCACATTATTACAGATAATGACATCCATTTTCAGCTTGAGGCTAGGGTAATCTTAGAGAAGAATGGGATAACCTACCATAAGTCGTCATCCTAGAAACCACAAGCTAATGGGGTAGCTGATGCAGCTAACAAGAATATCAAAAACACCTTTGCTAAAATGGTTAAGATATATAAAGATTGGTGCCTTTTATGTTATAAGGTTATCAAACTACAACAAGGACATCAACAGGGATGACACCCTATTCTTTAGTATACGGGATAGAGGCAATATCATTGATCGAGAAAGAGGTGAAGTCTTTATGAGTACTAGTTGAATGTGAGATTTTTAAGCACCAATGGGTGAAAAGTAGATTTGAGCAATTGACTTGCTAGATGAAAAGAGGTTAAAGGGTTTTATAGCGAGCATGGTTCATATATTTAACAAGAAAGTAAAGTCAAATGTGATGAAGGTTTGCGATTTGGTGCTAAACACAATTCGACACTAAGTTTAGGATCCTTGAGGGAAGTTCAAGATGAACTAGGAAGGTCCTTATATAGTGAAATAGATCTATTTAGGCAATGCAATGAAATTATCATATATGAATGGGAACGAGTTTACTAAGCTTGTGAACTTGGACAAGCTAAAGAGGTACTTCATATGAGGTGTGAGAAAAAATAAAATGGCTCACTAAGTTAAAATTCTAAAAGGGCAACTTAGGCAAAAGTTTTGTAACAACCATTTTCATTTACTGATTATGACATTCATATCCAAAAATTCATATGCATAAAGGTTGTTGGCCCTAGGCACTAAGAAGGGGGGGAGGTGATTGAATTGGTGTATAAAAATTAAAACAATAAGGTAAGAAAGAGAATGAGTAAAATGAAGACACAAGATTTATAGTGGTTTGGGTATAATCGACCCTACGTCCACTCCTTAATTCTCAGCAATTGGGTGTTCCACTATCTTCCAATGCTGTTTTCAAGCTCACACCAAACTTTTACACTTGTGTTTTGAAGGCTCACACAATAATCTTTACACTTGCATTTTTGAGGCTCACACGATAACCTTTACACTTGTGTTTTTAAGGCTCACACAACAAGCTCTCTTAGCGTTTTTACAGGCTCACACTACAACCTTTTACAAATGATGTTTATGCTCACACCAAACAATCACCTAAAGAAGAGAAAAGATTGAGTAGCAAAATTGCAAGAGTTTGGGTTACAAATTAATGAATTCTCTTATATTTACATATGTTTGGTGAGGTATTTATAGCCTCTACCTACCAAAGAGACGTTGTAATAAAACTGGTAGTAAATCTTCAAAGTATGCTAGACAAATTTTTACATTAAATGCTTGTCAGGATTCATTCATGGTCGCTACTACTCTTTCGCAGTTGTGATTTTCCAATTTCCATATGGGAGCCAAAACAATAGGCGAAAAACCTTGTTTGTGTCTAACGGCTAGTCCACGTGTCATCTTGCCATTGGTTCACTAAGAAAATATAGTTGTTGCCTTTCACCTGCTCACAAAAGGAGAGGTTGCGATTTTCCTTGTACAAGCCTCGACTCAGGATGCAAAATTGTCTACAAAAAATTTTCATCTTCTTCTTTATGATTCGTGGCCCACAAGTTGCCATCGCGATTTTTGTCTTCTAATGGTCACTTAGGACACTTGTCAAGCTGTGGTTGTGGACTTGATTCCCTCTTGAGTTACTTCAAATTTCGCAGTTGCAACTTAGGCATGACACTCATAACGAATTAATCTGGGACTTTGGCTTTTCTTTCTTTGAATTGGTTGCGGTAGAGAAGTGGCCCGCGAATCCATTTGTCCAATTTGTCAACATGCCTTAGTCTAGTTCGCAATCGCAATTTATGAAGTTGCGATCGTGAATTAGGAGGCATTTTGCTTTCTTTGAAGATTAAGGACTTCATCCAACATCAAATATAGATACTGACTAAAGAACTACAAAACAACACTTAAATGAATTATTAGAATTAATTAATCTCCATTGTCAAGACCAAAAGTGGTTTAAGACTTAAGATTAACCATCTTAGTCCAATAAAGATTAATTCATTATACATACATAATCAAACATGTTCTTAATATACATATATGTTAACTAATGTTCAAGGCTTATGACCACAAACTGATTCCTATCTAGGTATATGTACATGACACAAGGTGAGAGAGAGTAGGGATTCAGTCAACAACCTATGCTCTATATGTCTATATGTAAAACTTTATGCTATAAAGTATCCAAACCCTATGCTTTAGAATAGGAAAAGCATATTACAATTTAATGAGTCGCGACTCAATGAATAAAAATAATAATTAGATTATTATGGCACAACTAACAACCAAATATCATCATGATACATTAGAAGTATAAAAATTATTTATGCAAGGCAAATGCAATAGATTGATTTTGTCGTGATTGTGCAAGGCAAACACTACTTTCAAGAATTCATGTGATTCAAGTGACATTTGATTTTACTGGCCAATAGGACATTTGATTTGCAAGTGTTTGGTAAGCCGATCACATCATCCTTTTAGTTCCATATGCAAGTGTTCATTTACAATTTTACACCAAGTAATCATTAAGATCGTATAAGTCTCCTTAACTTATATTCATATGTAAAATGTCACAATTCAATCACATATACATGTAATAGAACACAACCATATCATAAAATCATCGCACATCCACATTAGAATCTAATTATGGCTTTTACTCACCTTTGATGCAACCAACCTTTATGGTAGGTTTCAACTTCTCTCTTGGGCTTCTTTAGTGTGTTGAGATCCTAAAATTTGACATATACATGATTATAAATGTGTCAAAATGAGTTTACTTACTTGATATGCAACTATGCTCATATTTTATACATGTAGGTCAAATACTTAATCTTATTTTTCATATATGGCAGCCTGACCTTGCTATACTAGAAAATCACTAAATTCCCATTCTATGGCCATCAAATTCTTGGAAAATAGAATTAAAAGATTGATAAGATTTCATCAGGTTTAGGGTTAGTCATAATCAATGAGCCATATCTCTTTCCACATAATAAATTAAGCAAAACTATTTTGTAGGAATTTTATGAGATATAGCCCTACAAATTTCATATTTTTCACTTTGTCTAAATCAACACATAAGGTCATCAAAATAAATGAAAACATCCAAACTGAGGTGGTATGTTGTGAACCAGACCTAATGAAGGAGCCATAGTTCTTCACACACACCAAATCAAGCAAAAAAGGTTTTACCTGCATTAAGATAGGCCATTAAGCTAAAACTTTTATGGTTCATACTTTTTCCAATTCCTCTTCTAGGGTTATGAAATTATAAGTGCAAAAATCTGCTCTAATAACAAAACCAATACAATTAGCTCTTATTTCTATTAAATTTCAAATTCTATACGTGAGCTCTACCTAAAATACTTCATAATTCTTATTAACCACGCATGATTAAAATGTCATGAGGGGGGAATTTCATATGGGAAGAAGATAAAATCACTTAACTCTTTTTTCAGAACTAGAAAAGTTTAGGGTTTCCTCCTAGCTAGCTTAGTTTTTCTTTTTCTTCTTTGTCTTATTCTTCTTCTTCTTCTTCTCATTCATTTCTTTCTTTCTTTCTTCTTCTGGTCCTCACATTTTCTCTCTCTAATCTACTCTTAAAGGATGAAAAATTCAATTTGTAAATCTATTCTAATAAGATACAATCATATTGTCTCACTATCATTAGTTAGAATTTCTATATTTCTTTTTAGTCCCTCTTCTTCACTCCTTCATCACCTCCATCCATCTCCTAATCTCCACATGCTCCTTATACTTGTAAATAGGCTCTAAAACACTATTATATATGATATTACAACATGCACACAACGTATAATAATTTGTCATACAACCGTACAAATATCACATCTATGTTCAAGTGTCCTAAATTCAATGGTGTAAGTGTCATCATCGTGCTTATCAAATTCACGTATCTAAATGATCATTTATCCAATGCATATGTTCATGTGTGATTATAAATCATTTATGCAATGAATGTGTTCATTTGAGGGTGCTAAAGAATGAGGGTAGGGATGTTACAAGTTAAGGCATGGAAAAAAAAAAGAAAAAAGGAAGAGGGAAGAAAGAAAGAAAAAAATAGCTCACTAAGTCAAAAACCTAAAAGGGCAGTTTAGGCAAAAGTTAAAGCATGAAAATGAGACATAAGTAAAGTAAAAGTCAAGAGAGTGCAATTAACAACTAGGGTACCAAGGCAAAATAGCTGAGCTACATCAAAGAAGATAAGGCGAAAAGATAAAGAACTAACAAGGTAAGAGCATTGAGCAAAAAAAAAAAACTAGATATTCTAATATGCCATAATTAAAAATAGTGATCATCCATTCAATTAATGTGCAATATGCAAAATGTAAATGGTTCATGTCAAACATAAGGCCAAAAGGAAATACATTCACATAATTAACATAAATTTGATCCAACATGCCTTTAAGCTAGAAGTAATATATAAAGGATGTTTTCCGCAAAGCTCTATTATTTGTTATTGCATTGATAAGATAGAAAAATCCCTGCAATTCTAGAAGTCATGTAACCAGGCCATGTAGTTAGCATTGTCCTCGGGATTGGGATCCGTACTAGCATAGTGGTCATAAATATGGTGATTTGTCTAAGTGGTCCTGACTCTATGTAAGAAGCACTAAGATAATGGACCCTTAATGAAAGAAGGAAGGAAGTCCACTCGGTGCTGAGGAGCGTTGAACTAATGATGCAGTATTGCCGGATCATATAAGGTGTTGGATGCCAAAGCCTGGATGATCTCATAATCCTCATAGGTCCTAAGGGTAACTCATGGGAGTCTCTACCATGGGCAAATCCAACAAATGTCAATGGTAGTAATATATGACATCCACTTCGTCCACTCATCCTTGGTACTTATAGGCTATGACAGGTGATGATTTGAGTGATGTTATGAGCACTCTCTTCCATAACTGAAGCAACTAACAAACCCAACCTCTCTTGCAACCATATATGCAATAAAAATAATAATAAAAAATATGATGAAAATTGAAGAATGAAAAAATAATAATGGGCTTGTAAGGTTAAAAACCCGGAAGGATGGCCTAAGTAAAAGTGAGTAGTCCGCTAGATTGGAAACCCGCAAGGGTAGCCCAAGCAAAAATTAGGGTAATAAAAAATAATAAAAAATGAAATGAAAAGAATAAAGGCTATGAGAAAAATTCACACATGAAGCAATAATGGGCTCCAATGTGTACCTAGGTACCTCATCATATCATATGTCGAACAACTCCACCATCTTCCAAACATATGAGTAATCTAGCTATGGTAGCACAATCTAATATGTATCCATAATGCAACAATCAAGGATTGCACCAAACTCTTCTAGCAATGGCAGATCTCAATATCCCTAAAATGGAAAGTATAGGCAGTGGAATTCCATAAATCACAAGTTGCCTGAAGAAAATCTATGTCTAGATAAACAAATTATAGATATTAGAGAGCCTCAAGACCTACCCAAGGCAGATTGGACCAGATTTGGGATGAGAGAGACCTTAAAATGCTTTTTCCATGGTATGGGGGTTAGAAATAGAGGGTGTGAAGAGCAAAATTATGGATGTATATTTATAGAAGGAGAAAAAGTGGGTTTGTTCTTTATAGTTGTATAAGGCTATACAACCTTTTCAAGTAGTCTGTACAGACTAGTACTGGTCTGTACAGACCTTTGCCTTTAAGAATAAGAAATGGGCAAAATTTCCTCATCTTTTTCTTGGATAAAGTATTTGACACTTGTCCACGACACATACATGTAGACAAATGAGCAAAATCACATAGTTATACATTTGGGAGATAAAATTAGGCCGAAATCAAAATTATGCACTAAAGAGAATCAAGAATTTTAGAATTTGGCAAAAATGAAGGCATCTTCGCCTTAGTATTTTCTGAAAGGTCATACTACCAAATTAAACTTCTAAAAAACCAACGGGGCTTTCAAATTGCCCAAATATCAAGTTCGACTATGTAGAAATTCAATAAAGTTCCAAAATGTACTATATTAAAAAGAAAAAAAAATCCTAAGAGATATAGAAGTGTTAGGTATCCTCAATCCTTTATGCTCATTGAGGGCATCTCTTTGTCATCCCCTGCTCTATCAGTGGCCACGTACTCGCCATCAGAGCCCTTCTTGGCTATCTGGGCCAACTCTTCTATCTGGGCCTCAGCCTCTGCCAAACATGATCCCTATTTTAAAGGTCATGCATCAAATGTTGGATCGTCTCTTGCCTAATGGTTAATATGGGTAGGACATAAAGCACAAAAAGGCATAAGTCATAAGCATGCATGCATATTATCCCATATGTTCTTGGCATTATGTTACTAACTTACATAAATTGCGTCTGCTGTGTCACTGGCTTCTTCAAGGTGGTAATCAAGTCTACCATTACCTTAACCTGGACTCGAGGAATTTGCAAAAGAAATGAAGACATTATTGGTAATAAAAGGCTCTAATTAAAATAAGCAACAACATGGGGAAAAAGAATGAAAGAAACTTACATGGGTGGTCTCGGTCGACTTAAAGGTGCATGCTAACTGAGTAAGCTGTAATAACATCATCGATCTTGTCAAGGATTTGATGCTGGACTCTGCCACACTATTTGGCATGAGATCTAACTCGCTTACCACTACGAGCTTTAACCTCTTATAAGTAGACTTGTGGGCCCTCTTATGACCCCGAACAATAGGAGCAGGTGTAGTGGCCTTTAATGTGATGTGCATAGTAGTCCCTTCGAGCCCTGTGCTAGATAATAACTCCCTCATTTGCCTCATGCTATAAAATCGCCAAATAGTAACCTTTAATAGCCAGAATATGCCAACTAAGGCCCAAATCATCCAAGTGTTATATGGAGTCCGATATGAAATAAGCTACTTCCTTAGCATGAACTGCATTGTTGCTTAGAGCTCCAGGTCCTTCTTTAAGTTTGTTGTCCAAAACATGTTTAAGGGAGAATACTGATGAATGGGCTGAGCATCTAAGCCTTCTTCCCAACAGAGGACTTGCTCTCCCAGATACCACTCAAGGATAAAGGGCCCTACCATCAAGCGATGCCCATAAGAGAGGCCCTCTACCTATTCCACCTCCTGTGGCTATGTCCTTATAGGTCCCGTTTAGTTAATACAGCAACAATGAGAGCGAGCAAGCATTGTAAGGATAAAACCAAGGAATATTAGATAAGTGATTAAAACTAACATGAATTTCCTTTTTGTAGGAGGATAATACCTTATCAAAGATGGGCATGTTCAGGTGAGCACGCCTAACATCTACAGAAGACTCTGTATGAGGCATAGTACTCCATTTGATAAAGTGGGGGTAGCTACCCTCCATGTCAGCCACGGGGTTGTTCCCTACTAGCAAACCTAACTTGAGGCCCCAAGCCTACTAATGAACACATTGTTAGCACAAAAACAACAAAAAGAAATATAAATGTAAAGAAGGGTTAAGAAATACTCATGATAAGCACCCACTGAGCACCATACATATACAACTTGCCCTGACAGTACTGATCTAAGTACTCATATAAGTAGGCCAGTGCTACAGACCCTTAGTCAAAGCGGCGAAGGAGCCCTAGGTCCTCTAAAATTGGCACTAGGCATGTTTCAGCCACATGAGAGGCACTGAAGAATAAAACCCCTGATAGAGCATATAACAAGAAGCAATGGACATGTTGAGCCATGACCTCCTCTAGGCTAGCATTTGTAACTCGAGGAGCACCAACCTGTATACTGGATCTCGCAAAGGTCTGGCTCCCCTTAACTTGGGGAATGTCGTCGGGGAGATGGAGGACATAATCCCTTTGGAGATTAGGTTATGTACACTAGAGTCAATAGGAAGAGGGATGGCGATAAAGCGAATCTTAGTTAGATATGTAAAGTCTCTCGACATGATCATCAGCTCCCCAATTAGCGGTAGGCAGAAGGTGTGAGTAATGTTCATCCACCATTTAGCTAGTACCTGAGTTTAGGAATGAGCACAAATGGGGTAGATTGGGGATTTGAAATTCTTTAGAATTGTCCCAAATTTTTGAGGAACTCTTTTTTAAAGAATCGGTATCATCTCAAATTTTCAGGATGGTTTAGTTCGGCTCTTGGTTCTTTTTGGTGTGGTTCAATTTAGTTTGGTATCGTTCGGTTATTCAATACTTTTAACTTTAATTATCAATTTTTCGTATCACTAAAAAATTTAAGTTTATCACTTTTTAGTATAAATAAAAATTAAATAGTATTTATTATTATATTTATATACTAATTGAAATTATGAAGTTCAATTCTAATAAATTGATTAATTTAGTAAGTATAAATTTTGATTTCACACATTAGTTAAACATTTTATTCAACTATTCAATTAAAATGAGATAATTTATAATAAACAAATAAAATTATTAATAATTTTCATTACATATATATATATATATGTTCCATTTCAGTGATTTCGATCCAATTCAGGATTAGGACGGTTCAAGTTCGGTTCTCGTTCTGAAGATATATAAAGAATTGGAATCATCTCATTTATTTTATTTTTAGGATTTTTTGGTTCAAAGCCAGTCTAATTCAGTTTAAAATTCTTTGTGTCTTATGCTTGGCTGTACCTGATTCATCGCAGAATCGATCCTCAAGGCTCGTTCTAGTGTCTAAAGAAGAGGCATGAGGCTAATCCCCTCTAAGAGAGCTACAAGCTGTAAGTGCAACTCTCAAAATTACGTCTCTACTGGGCCTAACACCCCGCATCCCTTTTGGTAGGAGACGTTACCCTAAAATGGAAAAGAAGGAAAAGGGAGCAATAAACACTTAGAGTCTAAGAAAGAGGAAATAATATGATGAGAAAATAAATAAAATGATAAATAACAACAAAAATGAGAAAAATTAGGGGCTCACATATCAAGGTCAAATAAAAATCAAGAAAAGAAGAGAGAAAAATAGTAACCCGAGGTAAGTAAATATTTAATTTATTAAGGAACCTCAGATTTTATGATGTGCAGGTGGTCAGACTTTTTGATGAGAGATTCAAATGCATGAGTGTGGTTGTTCCACACCTTCGAGGATTTCAAGCCATTAGAGTCACTGGCAAATGGGTTAATCCAAAGGTAATAAGGATTATGAATAACATAAACTTCCTTTCAAGATAAGGTTAGGGAGGTATTCTATTGACATATCAGAGTTCTTAGAGATTCCTATCTACATTACAAGGAAAGGATTGGGGTACCATGATGAAGGGTCAATGTAAGAAGTGAGAGATTTGGGTGGGCCACTATCGGACTTCTTTGTAAAGGAAGGGGAAGTCATTGGAAAGGTAGAATAAAAAACCATTCAGAGCAAGAAGTTAGTAGGCAATGACATGGATGAACATGAGAAGGCTTTCTTCCAACTAGATATTGTCAAATTATTATACTAGAATTATCATGACTCATTGGAAGAGGAGGATAATAAGAAGAAAAAGAAAAAGAAGAGAAAGTAGGTTACAAAGACAGTGGAATATCAGGAATTAGGTTAGCATGTGATTCTATATGCTCCTTAGTCTGCATGGCCATTAAAGGATAAAAAGGAGGTCACTGATGAACAAAGGGAACAATATGCACTAGAGTAAAACTTTTGGCCATTAGGGAAGATCATGCAGAGGAAAAGTCTGACTTGCTAAAGCGCAATGCATCATTTTTGGACTCAAGAAGGGAGTACATTGGGCCTTTCAAGTTCACTAAAGCTGCCTATATAGGGATAAAATTGGAAGACAACGAGAGCATGATTATGAACTCTATTGAGGATGTAAGTGGTGAGGAGAAAAAAATCTATGGCTAAAATTAGGCCTACCATGGCTGATGGAACAACACTTTATGCAAAATTTTTGAAGATTAAATAGGAGGATGATCATACAAAATAGAGTTTTAAAGGAGTTGTTAAGGCTGTTGTCAAAACATATGATGGGAAAGTGGTAGATCCTCTAAAGAATGATGATATTAAGGTTCTGACAAATGTAGTGAAGGGTGAAGAAGAAGAGAAGGCTCAGATAAAAGAGGCTTCAGTTAACCAACCAAATTGAAAGGACTTTCTTGATACTACTGATGTTCTTGTTTGTAGTATCTTTGACGATGATGGTGTATTTCTTTCTAAGTTTAAGATAATAAATGATAAGTTTGCTTAATTGTGTTGTGTTTCCTTATGGTAGCGTGAATAACATGCATCATTTCAATAGCATATTTAACATTAATTCTATGCATACTACTACATTTAATCTTGGTACACAGGAAAATCTAAAAATCTTGCTCATTGCTAGTGATGTCATACTAGATGAGCTAAGAAAGTTCAAACAACTACTCAGGAAATATCAGAGGGTCTTTGCTTGGACATATGAAGGCATGTGAAGGGTCAACAAGTGAATTGCAAAACATAGAATCCTGACCTACCCATACATAAGGCTAGTGAAATGAAAACTGTGAAGTATAATTTTAGGCTAAATCTTAAGAAGTGTATGTTTGGGGCCACCTTCGGGTAAGCTCTTAGGACAAGTAATCAGCGAGAAGGGAATCAAAATGGATTTGAATAAGGTAAAGGCTATTCAAGAAATGCCTATACCTAAGATGGAGAAAGAAGTATGAGGTTTCGTATGCCATTTACAATACATCAGTTGGTTCATAGTAAGATTGACCCTTATTTGTGAACCCATTTTGAAGTTACTAAGGATAAATCAACCGATGGAATGGACTGAGCAATGTTAAAAGGCATTCAAAAAGATAAAAGAGTATATGACTAACCTACCATTATTAAAGCCATCAAGCCTGAAAGACCTTTAACTCTGTATATAACAGTAGAGGATAGTTCTATAGGTGTGATGTTGGCTCAAGAAGATGAAACAGAGAATGAGCACGTAATATATTATTTTAGCAAAAAGTTATCGCCTTATGAAGTAAAGTATAATCAGATAGAGAAGACTTGTTTGACATTGGTTTGAGCCACAAGGAAGCCGAGACATTACTTTCAATCATATGCTAGTGAGGTGAATTTGAAGCATGATTTGGTTAGGAATTTACATAAGGCTTCTTCTCTGATTAGAAGATTGGTAAAGTTAATCATGTTGACTGAATTTGATATCTAGTTTATAGTCAAGAAGATGATTAAAATACGGGTAGTTTCATAGTACTTGGCATAGTAACCTATTAAAGGAGAATCCAAACTTCCCTAATTCCCAAATGAGGGGTTAGGTGCAATGAAGCCCCAGGGATGAAGAGTGTACTTTAATGGAGTTATAAATAATGGAGTTGTAAATAAGAAGGGGGCAAGTATAGGGGTGGTCATGATCTCACTTGAAGGAGAACTCTTTCCTATAGCTAAGAAGATCAATTATAAGGTAACTAACAATATGGCTAGAGTTAGGATAGTTAAGGTGTTTGGAGACTCATTGCTAGTAATTTTATAGGTAACAAAAGAGTGAGAACTGAAGGAAGAACATTTAGGCCCATACATGGAGCATATACAGAGGTGGTACATAGTTTTTAGAGAGCCATATTTCATTATCTGCCATGAGAAGAAAATGCAATGTGTCGATGCCTTGGCAACCTTAGTTCTATTTGGGAAGGGTCTAGGGTGGTACCTATTAAGCCACTTATCACACTTCGGTATGGGAAATGATGTTACATGGGTGTAGGTGTGATGTAGGTGTTAATGAAAAATCACCCATATATTTTGATATACAAAGGCACTTAAAAGATGGCAAATACTCAGAAGGGGCTGCGAAGAAGGATAAGGACATGATTCAGAGGTTGTCTTTGCAATTTATAGTGTGGACAGGATAATGTATAAGAGAATGCCAAACAGGTTCATCTACAATGCCTAGCTAAGGAAGAGGCACATACAGGGGTTTGTGGTCCCCATATAAGTGGGAAAGTGTTGATGAGGAGGATTTTTGAGACTTAGATACTATTGGACCACTATAGAACATGACTACATTCATAAAGTTTGGAGTTGTCATGAATGTTAGATGCATGGAAATGTAAGTCATTTGCCACCAATCGAGTTGTAAAATTTGACCTCACTTTGACCGTTTGTAGCATGGGGCATTGATATAATTGGGGAAATCCAACCAGCTTCTAACAGAGGGCACAGGTACATCATAGTAACAGTGGAATGCTTTTCAAAATGGGTAAAGGAAAAAGCCTTTGGTAAGCTGGGGGTAAAACAGATGGAACAATTTATGGAGAAAAACCTCATCTGTCAATACGATGTGCCACACTATATTGTTATAGATAATGTTATCCACCATAGGTCATCACCTTATGTATCGCATATGGCAGAATCTATGGTCCATCATAAGTCATCACCTTATATACCACAAGCTAATGGAGTAGTGAAAGCGGTGAATAAGAATGTTAACAACATTTTTCCAAAATGGTTGAGACATATAAGGATTGGTCTGAGAAATTACCTTTAGACTTATGAGGTTACCAAACAATGACAAGGACATCAATCGGGATGACACCATATTCTCTAGTGTATGAAGTAGAGGTTGTACTACCAATTGAGTTATAAGTGAAATCTTTATGGGTATTAATGGAGATGGCATCCCTGAGTATAAATGGGTGAAAAATAGATTTGAACAACTGGCTATATTAGATAAAAAGAGATTGAAGAACCTATATCATATTCAGTTGTGTTAAGCTAGGATGGCCCATTTGTTCAATAAGAAAATTAAGCCAAGCATGATAAAGCTTAGTGATATGGTGTTGAAGGCAATCCAACTGCAGACTCAGGATCATCGAGGGAAATTTAGGCCAAATTGGGAAGGCCCCTATGTGGTCAATCAAATCTACTTAAGTGGAGAGGTGAAATTAATAGATATAGAGGGGAATGAATTCACTGGGCTGATAAATCTAGATCGGGTAAAGACGTATTTTATATGAGGTGTTAGAAAAGTGAAAACAACCTGCTAAGTCAAAAACCCAAAAGGGCAGTTTAGGCAAATGTTAGAACATAAAAAAATGAAAAATGAACGAATATAGTAAAAGTCAAGAGAGTGTGACTGACCATTAGGGGATCATTGATAGGACAACAGTGTGAAAAGATAAGGATGGATGAGTAAAGGACTAAGGTGATAAAAACATTGGGTAAGATACTTAGATGATCTAATGTACCAATGTTAAAAATAGAAATCATTCATTCAATTAATGTGCAATATGCAAAATGTAAGTAATTTGTGCTAAGCATGATATCAGATGGAAGTGCATTTGCATAATTAAAGTAAATTCAGTCAGACATGCCTTTGAATTAGAATTAAATATATGACAAATTTTCTCTAGCGAATATCATTGCCTACTATTTGCTAATGTGATGCCTATAACTTTAAAGATCATGCAACCATGTCATGTAATTTTTGTCATCGTTATGCTGAGGGTCTCAGCCTATACAAAAGTCATAGATGTGATGATTGTTTAAGTGGTCTCAACCTTGCCTAGGAAGTGTTAGGTCAAAGGGTCCTCAATGAATAAAAGGAGGAACTACACCTCAAATTAGGGAGCATGAAACTAACAATGCATGTAAGTAGGGTCGTAAAATGTGCATAAAGCCAAAGTTAGAAAGATGACATAATCCCCATAACTTCTCAAGGTAACACGCAATAGGTTCCACCATGGGTAGCTCCAATAGATGTCAATGACAGTGATGTAGGACATCCACATGGTCCACTCAACTCTAGTGGTGGCTAGCCTAGTCAAGTGACAATTTGAATGATGTTGTGGGCAATAGAGTCTTACATCCATGTAACAACCAATTTCATTTACAAATCGTGGCATTCATGTCCAAAAATACATATGCATAAAAGTTTTATTTATCATACACACACAGTCTAATATATATTTAATGTACATATAAGTTTAATGTTCAAGGCTAGTGACTATAACTGGTTCCTATCTAGATAGATGTACATGACATAAGGAGAAAGAGTTGGAATTCTGCCGACAACCTGTGGTCAATGAGTCTCTAAGCAAAACTTTATGAACCAAAGTATCTAAACCCTATGCTTCAATATCTGAAAAATATAATTGTGATTTGTTGAGTCGCGACTCAATGAATAAAAACAATAATAAGATCCTTATGCCATAACCAATAATCAAATATCATCAAGATACATTACAAGTATAACAATTGACTATGCAAGTGCAAATGCAATAGATTGATTTTTGTCGTGACCTTGCAAGGCAAACACTGCTCCTAAAAATTCATGTGATTCAAGTGACAATTGATTTTGCTAGCTAACATATAACAAGTGAATCATTTGATCAGTAACATATGCCAATGGGACATATTAGTCCATCTTCCAAGTGATTTGCAAGTGTTTGACAAGCCGGTCACAACATCCTTTTAGTTCCATATGCAAGTGTTCATTCACAATGGTATAACAAGTAATCATTAAGAGCATATGATTCTTGCTTGGCTTATATTCAATGTAAAGTGTAGCAATTCAATCACATATATTGCTTGGCTTGTATTCAATGTAAAGTGTAGCAATTCAATCACATATATATGTAATAGAACATAATCATATCATAAAATTATCACACATACACATTTGAATCTAATTATGGTTTTTACTCACATTTCGATGTGACCAACCTTTATGATAGGTTTAGTTCTCTTTAGGGCTTCCTCAAAATGTTGAGATCCTGAAATTTGATATATACATGGTTTTAAGTATGTCAAAATGATTATGAATGCTTGGTTTGTAACTTTGGCATAATCCATGCAAGTGGACCTAGTGTTTATGCATATTTTCCTTATATGGCAGCCTTAGTTTGCTACACTCTCACAGCTATAACTCTAGATATACTTATCCAAATGAGTTCATTCTTTTTTTAATAAATTTGACATATAATGATACAACATACTCAAATTTTAGATTAATATAAGACATATAGAAAATGTGGTGACTTTTTGAATGTTGCTCTATTTCAATGTCATCTCAGTCTGAGTAGGTCTTACATTCTTGGGTATATCTTAAATAGCACGAATCTAATTGCAAAAATGATATACCATAAGTTACAAAACACATAAAAAAACATTTTTCATGTTTTACTCATTGTCTAATTTAGTCTATAAAGTCACCAAAACAAATGACCAATCTCAAGGTGAGCAGGTTTTCAACATGGTAACAATTAGTCATGATGAAGGGGCAATATCTCAACAACCATGCCAAATTTGGAAAAAAATATATTTTATGGTTATGTAGATCATACATAAATATAAAACTTTTAAGTGTAACATATCATCAAATCTTGAATCTATGACTATCAAATTCTTGGAAAACATAATTAAAAGATAGGTAAGGTTTCATTCGGGTATAGGGTCAGTCACAATCAATGAGCCATATCTCTTACCACACAACAAATCAATCCAAATTGCTTTATAGGTGTTTAGAGGGGATATAACCCTACAAATTTCATGTTTTACACTTTGTCTAAATCCAAATATAAGGTCATCAAAATATAAGAAAATAAAAAGACTGAGGTGATTTCAGATGGTTGTAAACCAGCCCTAATGAAGGAACCATATCTCCTCACACACGCCAATTCAATATGAATTTGTATGGGACATAAAGCTACAACTTTTATATTTTATACTTTCCCTAATTCCTCATCTAGTGTTATGAAATTGCGGGTACAAAATTCTGCTCTAATAACAAAACCAACACAATCAGCTATTGTTCTCTTTAATTTCAATTTCCATCTAAGAGTTCTACCTCAAATACATTCATAAGTCTCATTAACCATGCATCATTAACATGTCATGAAGGGTTAATTTCATGTGAGAAGAAGATAAATTAGCTTACCTATTTTCCCAGAACCAGAAAACCTCAGGATTCCTTCTTAGGTAGGTCACTGTTGTGCGTGTCCTTCTTCTTCTTCTTCTTATTCTTCTTCCTTCCTTCCTTCCTTGGCTCTCTCTTGCTTTTGCTGCACATCAAGCCTAACCTCTCTATTTTGATCCTAAAAGGTAAAAAATTCCACTTGTAAACATATTATAACAAGACAAAATCATGGTGTTGCATTCCTATTAGTTGGAAGTTCACTTTCCTCTTTTAGTCCCTCTTCTTCACTCCTTAAGCACCTTTATCCATCTTCTAATCCCTATATGCTCCTTATACTTTAAAATAAGCTCTATAACACCATTATTTATGATGCTATAACATGCACACAATATAAGACAATTTTCCATACAACTATACAAATATTACATAAATGTTCAAGTGTCCCAAATGCAATGGTGCAAGTGTCATCTTCGTGCATATCCAATTCACATGTCAAAATTAACCAGTGCATATGTTCATGTGGGATTTCAAATCATTTTATACAATGAATATGTTCATGCGATAATGCCAATGAATGTGGATGAGGATGTTACTTCCATGTCAAGGTAGCCAATAGTCCCAACCTCTCTTGCATCCATATTTGAAAAAGAAAAAAATGGGTAAATGAAAATAAGGCGTTTGTTAGGTTGAATAATGTGATAGTCCAAATTCCTTTAGCAAAGGACATATTTTTATGTCCTTAAAGTGGAAGGTATGGGTAATGGAGTCCAACAAGTCGCAAGTTGACAAAAAATGAAAGTCAAGATGAACATCAAAAAGGTAACAGAGAGTGGAAAGACTTGCCCATGGTAGATTAGATCAAACTTGGGATAGAAGAGACCTTGGAAAGGTTCTTGCCATATCTAGGGAGTTGAAGGAAGCAAATGAAGAAAAAGGGTTCAAAATGAGCTTTTATAGTAGGGGACAAACCCATGGGATGTATAATCCTCAAGCTAAGCCTGTACAACCCTCTATGATACGGTTGTACAACCTTCCAACTGGGTTGTACAATCCTCCCCTTTTATGAAGGCAGATTTAACAACTTTCCCTCTAGTTTTTGGGTTATAAAAGGCTTGGGTACCTATTCTATAAAGCAAGTATGTAAAAGAAATGACAATGCATGTTAGAGATACACAATCTAGGCTAGAAAAATAGATTTATATGATAACAAATAAAATATCAGAGTTTAATAAAAATGGAGGCAATGCCACCTCAGTTTGTCTTACAATGTCCTAAGCAAACATCCAAAAAAAGGGGTGGGAGGGGGGTGGTGGTTTCAAATCTCCTAAATAAACTGTATGGCTATGAAAATATTTAACAAGTGTACTGTGTTAAACCTAGCTTATTTTGATGATTAAAAACACATCAAAAAGCTAACTCTTGTCCAAGTTGGTTGTGTAAAATCTTGTAGGTACATCAATCTTTTGATCAAAGACATTTAAAAAAAGATTTTTGATAAAAACTCTAAGTATTTAAAGCCAATGGGTGTTGCCACATTTCAATAGGCATTATGACTTTAGCAGTGGGCATTGAAGTGACACCCAAGTATGAGTTAAGTCTTCTAGACATCTCAACCAGTGATTCTCTTAAAACATAATAGGCATTGGATGATTCAATCACTTTGAGCCTAGCAAGTTGATTTTCACAACGGGCATTGCAATTTCATAATAGGTGTAGCTCTTAACATCTTAATAGGCATTGGACCAAGTCACTTGATGTGAACGTTACTCTCAAGATCTCAACATGGGCATTAGATTCTACCAATGGGCATTAGAGAAGTTCCTAGGCAGAACTAAAGTTTTTGGACCCTCCAACAGGGCACCCTCAAAGTGTAATAGGCATTGAGATCATTCTTAAAGGGCATTGAAAGTTTGCTAATGACCATTGAAGTACTGTTGAAAATCTTGAAAAATAGAGCATCAAGTTTACATCCTCTTAGAAATTTATTAAAGGTATTGCTCATATCTCAATAGGAGTTGAAGTTGAATTGCAACAGGAATTGAGAAATGACAACAATCATTGAAGGAGTTGTTAAATACACAATTAAGAAAGTCAGAAGAGGAGCATCTAAGCAAATCTCTAACAACTAGTTCGAACAAGCATTTTGATGGGATCAATAAATGTTAAAGTTGTATTCTATTTTAAAAATCACCTAACAATAAGCGTGAAGATTGTTCAATAGGCATTGAGTGTCTACTTCAGTGAAATAAAGTGACAACCTTCTTTTTAATGGCTAGTTTTATGCCTTTTTATATAAAAAGACCCTCCCACAATAGAAATAAAAAATGAAAATGGTCAAAAAATGAGTATTTCTATAATGAAAGTTGTCTTTGAATAAAAGGGGTGAAACAAGTGTGATCTATCTTATAAGCGAAGATCATTGTTAAAGCTTATAAAAGCCATCTTTAAAAATAAAGTTTGAAGAACAAGCTTTTAACTTCTCTCAAAACTCTCTACCAAATCAATTATACTTTATGAGTGTATTCTGAATTGATTATTGCTTGAGTGGGAGAGTTTTTTGTTTGAACTTTTTAAGTTGTAATTTCATTTAAGAAAAACACTTAGTTGGGAGATCTTAGGAGATCTAAAACCATACTTTGTGAAAAGTTTAAGGTAGTACCTATAAACTACTTTGGGAAATGATCTTAGTAGCACTCGAAAGTATACTTGTAATGGCTTGGTAGTTCTCAAAAACTACTATTGTAAAGATAATTGATAGCACCTATAAGCTATATAGATAGTGAAAGGCTCTAGTGGTGATACTAGAAGAGAGGACGGAGACAAGTTATCCCGAACCTCTATAAATTGGTTGTCTTGATTCTTTATTATTTTTGTACTTGTTATTATTCATTTTTACTTGCTATTACCCTATTCAACTCCCCCTTCTAGGGCACCAAGGGACAATAATTTGTATCAGTGTCTATCTCTCCATCAAAGCTTAAATGCTTAAAGTAAAGATCATGGCAAGTCATAAAGAATCATAATCAATCCACAAGCCACCCTTCTTCAAAAGAAATGACTACGGGTACTGGAAAAATCATATAGAGATTTTTCTAGACAATGAAACCATAGATCCATGGCACATTGTTGAGGAAGAAAGAGATGTTCCAACTAAACTAGTTGGAGATGTTTTAGTATCCAAACCCAAGAGTGAATGGACAACTGAAGATAAAAAGGCAAATTTGAAAAATAGACAAGCAATGCTCATTTTCTTCTGTGTAATCCACAAATCTCAGTACGCTAAGCTGCAAATGTGTACATCAACAAAAGAAATATAGAACACATTGCAGACTCAATATGAAAGAACCAATAAAGTTAAGAAGAAAAAGATACAAACACATACATAAATGTATGTAACATTTGTATGTCAGCCTAGTGAATCCATCACTAAGATGTATAACAGGTTTATTGACATAGTGGACACTCTTAAAACTCTTGAGAAGTCCTATTCCAATGAGGACATGGTAACAAAGATTCTAAGAACACTTCCCAGAGATAATGGGAAGCCAAGAAGATAGCAATAGAGGAAGCAAACAAGCAGACAACCTTGTTGCTAGATGAGCTTATGGGAAAGCCACTGACCCATAAATTCACTCTTGAGAAACCAGCTAAAAGTACTAGAGTGAGAAAGAAAGATTTGGCCCTAAAAGCCAAAGTAGTATGCTTATCTCCATCTTCTTCTTGTTTCCTAACATCTTCTTCTAGTGGTAATGAAAATAGTAGTAAAGACGAGCACCTCACCCTCATAACAAATAAAGTAAAGATATTTCTCTCAAATTAAAAGAGCAAAAGGGCAAGGAGGTACAAGAAGAAAGGTAGCAAGAGTCAACTCATTTGCTATGGATGCAATAAGAGTGGGCACATAAAGTCAAATTGTCCCAAGGTGAAAAAGAACAAAGTTATGCTAAAAAACACACCTCCAAAAAAGATAAGGAAGTGTATAAAGCTACTTATGATAACACCAGAGACTTTGAACCTAATGAAGAGGATACTAGAAAGGAGATAGCCAACCTTTGTCTAATGGCAATTGAGGAAAAATCAGATAAGTCTGCATGTGAGCACTCCTCCACCAATGATGCTGACAACGATGGTGACCATGAGGTAAATCCCCTTGGTTCTTATTCTAGAGATCAATTATATTCTATTAATACCAATCTCACCTTGAAAGTTAAGACTCTCAAGTCTAGCACCTCCTTTCTTAAGAAAGAAAATAAATCTTTAAAAGATTGTGCTAAAAGTCAAGAGACTCTAGCTAAGGAGGATGAATCTCTCTCTACTGAGAATTCTAAGCTCAAGGATAGCCTCAATAAATTCAACAAGGAAAAGAGAAATTAGACTTCATCCCTGAAATTTAAAGGAGCCCATCCATTAACCATGGATTAGGATATAATGCCTTTATTTCTATTGCTCCTACTTTCAAAAGAGTATTTATTAAATCTAAGGAAGTTAGTATGCCTAACCCCATTGTAATGCCAAAAGTTTCTAAGAAAGGAAATGCCAAGATAAATGGCATAAAGGTTAAGTCCCAACATGTTCACATACAATTGAGACATACTCCTCATAGAGCAAATTATGCCTATATGTATCATTCATACAAGCTTGAGAGGCAAAGTGTCCAAAGACATAGGAATTGGCATATTCATTAATATAGATACATGCCATATAAAAGAATTCCTCATATGAGAAACACTCATAGAAATATGGTTCAAAGGAATTACAAGTCTCACAAACACTATGTGCATGCTTCACCTAGAATAGGACAATAGCTCACTTTAATTGTGACTATTTTTATTGTGATATTTATGGCCACATTGCTTATCACTGCCATTTTAAAAGGCATGGCGAGTAAGTGGTAAGAGCAAACCTCCTAGGACCTAAGAAGATTTGGGCACCTAAGGCTTGATTCTCTTTGTTTTGTAGATGTGCTTGAAATTCTAAGTTGGAAAGCGATAGTGGTATCCTGATAGTGGTTGTTCAAAACACATGTCAGGAGAAAGGAAGTTCTTTTAACAATTAGAGAAGACTGAAGGACTTGAAAACTTATCCTTTAGAGACAATGGAAAAACCAATATCATTGGCATAAGTAAAGTTGGTAAGGATGTTAATCACCTATCCTTGATAAAATATTACTTATTGATGGACTCAAACACAATCTACTGAGTGTAAGTCAGCTATATGACAAAGGCCTCAGAGTTATATTTAAACCATAAGCTTGTTATATGTCAAGGATGAGTGACAAAAAGATTTTATTCATTGGTAAGAGAATTCATAATAGTTATGTCATTGATTTAAATTCTCTCATTAACCATAATATAAAGTGTCTAGTCTCCATAGTGGATAAAGGTAAAACCTGGCATAAAATATGTTAGCATGGAACTCCTCAATAAGTTGAAAAGTAAAAACTTGGTTGAAGATCTACCTATAATCAAGTTCATAAAGAAAGAAGTTTGTGAAGCATGTCAAAAAGGAAAACAAGTCAAATCTTCATTCAAAGCCAAGAACAAGAAGAAGATGTTGATGATCTTGCAGGTCCTACGAGTGAACTAAACATTGGAAAAGAAGGAAAGAATGTGGATAAGCCATAAGACATGAGGAGTGAATAAAATAAAAATCTACCTCTTTCTACTTCAAATGAATAGCAAACTCAGCTAGAAAGGGATTAAGCCATCAAGAAAGATCATCCAACAGATCTTATCATTGATGATCCATCAAGTCGGGGAACAACTAGATCATCCTTTAGAAATGAATATACCAATCTTGCTTTTGTTTCCCTTATTGAACCTAAGACCATAGATGAGACCATTAAAGATGAACATTGGGTACTTTTTATGTTAGATGAACTCAATTAGTTTAAGAGGAACAAAGTGTGGACTTTAGTTCCTATACCTCAAAATCATTCCATTATTGTAACCAAATAGGTCTTTAGGAATAAGCTTGATAAGCATGGAACTATTGCTAGAAATAAGGCTCGGTTAGTAGCCAAAGGCTATAACCAAGATGACGGAATTGACTTTGGTGACACGTTTTCACCAGTAGCAAGACTGGAACCTATTAGGATTTTGCTTGCATTTGCATCTCATATGAATTTTAAGTTATATCAAATAGGTGTCAAAAGTGCTTTTCTTAATGGCTATATTGATGAAGAAGTATATGTTAAACAACCCCTTGGTATTGAAAGCCATTGCTTACTTAACCATGTGTTCAAGCTTGCCAAAGCCTTATATGGCTTGAAGTAAGCTCCAAGAGCATGGTATGGAATTTTGAGCAACTTTCTTATAAAGAAAGGGTTTTCTAAGGATTTAGTAGACACAACACTCTTCTCTAAAAAGAAGAATGAAGACTTATTACTTGTGTAAATATATATAAATGATATCATATTTGGTGCCACTAAAGTTTTCTTATATGAAGATTTCTTTAAAGTAATGAAAAGTGAATCTGAGATGAGTATATTGGGAGAACTTAAATTCTTCTTGAGATTACAAATCAAACAAGTGAAGGAAGGAATCTTTATCAACCAAGCCACATATACAAGAGAACTAATCAAAAGATTTACATGGAAAACAACAAACCGTGAAAAACTTCAATGAGCACCAATATCAAGCTAAGCATGGATGAACATGGTAAGGTTGTGGATCGAAAGTTGTACAGAGGTATGATTGGAGGTCTACTCTATCTAACAACATATAGGCTTGATATTATGTTTAGTGTTTGCTTATGTGCTAGATATCAATTGAATCCTAAGGAGTCTCATTTGTATTATGTAAAACACATACTCAAATACCTTGTTAACACTCCCAACTTAGGACTTTGGTATCTTAAGAATACTTTATTTAAACTGAATGCATTTTCTAATGCTGACTTTGTTAGATGTACCTTAGATAGAAAGAGTACTTCAGGCACATGTCAATTACTTGGTCCATGCTTAGTGTCTTAGAGCAGTAAAAATCAAAATTCAGTTGTTTTATCAATTGTTGAAGCTGAGTATACGACAACTGGTCTCTATTACGCTAAAATCCTATGGTTGAAGCAACAACTTCTTAATTACAAAGTAATTGTAAATCAAGTTGCCATTAAGTGTGATAACACTAGTGCAATCAATTTGTCTAAGAATCTCATTCAACATTCTAAGAGTAAGTAAATAGACATTAGACATCATTTTCTTAGGGATCAAGCTAATAATGGAGATATTGTATTAGAATTTATTGATACTAACCATCAATTGGAGGATTTTTCCACTAAACCTCTTTGTGGTGAAAGGATGCAATTCATCAAAAGGGAACTTGGTATGATTGATGGAAGTACTTTGAATTAGCTTAAACACATTCTTCTTTTTCACCTTTGTCAATTCATGTATGATTATTGTTGGTTGATAGTTGATATGTTACTTGAAATGATTACCATTAAAGTTTTTAGACTTAATAAGCTAAAGATTTTAATTGTTTATTGTCTTTATCAAAATTTCCTTATATTAATTGAATTCATGACTATATCATTGAGTTTGATTAATAATATTCATCAGCTAAATTTTCAAAATGGTTGTATATGTTAAAAATGTGTTTTCAACTTAGTTCTATTTTGGAAAACATAACCAACAATCATTGTGTGTTTCCTAATGACAATTGTGTTATTTGTGAGTTCTACATTTTTTGCTTTTGTAAGTCTTTGCGATCATTATGTATTTCCAACGACCGTTGTTCTTCACCTAATGGCTGTTGTGAGCAACCACCATTGTTGGATGAAGAAAACTTGCTTGAGCAAGCTAACAGTCATGTCCAATAGTCGTTGTTTAAGTCACAATAGTCATTGAACACTCGCAATAGTCATATTTTTAAATACAAGGGGAGCTTACTAAACTTCTATCTAAACCCCCTCTAACCTTAAAGTGTATTTATTTTGCACTTTATTGTGTTTCAAATCTATCTTTCTCTTTCAAATTACTATTATTTATTTTGCATACTCACTTGGATCAAACATTAAACATTAAATCAATGGCACCCAAACTGGAATCAACTATGAGATACAAGCAACTAATAAGAAAGGCCTTCAACCCTCCTACTCCAACTCCAAAACAGAATAAAATTTAGCCTCAATGTTAGCCCTACAGAAGAAGAGAACAACATAACCATCTTATGCACATCAATTGATACGGCCCGGGGCTAACACCTATAGATCGAGTATGCAAGTGCACCTATCGAGTATAGTATAGCATAGGAGTATCAAGTGTCGATCCCTCAAGGACTAAAAGTACTAGTATTAGCTTTTTCTCTATTATTTAATCAATAATTTTAAGTGAATTAATTAACTAATTAAAATAAAATAAAATAATTCAACAAACTAAAATAATGAAAATATGAACTAGAGAGTGGGGAAAAGGTGATCAATATGACAAATAGCACTCAAGCATTGAATCCCCCTAAGACTTATTAAGAAATTGATTTTCCTAAAATACAATCTAATTCAATGTTTATGGAACCGTGGAAATTCCTTTAGTATGTTAAAGTCTTTCTCAAGATCAATAACATCTAATTCTAGGTTGATTAATTAGAATCTTTTTCTAATTAAAACCCCTAAAATTATATTATAGTTCCTTGAATTTCACTATTAGGTTTTACCATAATCTGAAAGATTTATGTTATTCTATCTCTAGGGGTACATGCAACTCCTTTCAATTGTGCTAAATCTATTCAATAACTTGATTTCTCAATCTAAGTTTAAAGAATTAAAACAAGAATCAATATTTCAGATGCATTAATTCAAGGAAATAAAGAGCAAACACAATTAAATTCCATAAAATAATGAAAAGATTGTATTATCTAAAAAATCACAATTCAAAACTCATATTAGAGCTCATCATACCCAAGTGCCTAATTAATTTAGTTCATAATTGAATTACTAAGCAACATCAAAATAAAGAGAAAATAAAATAGAAAAGTTTTCATGATAAAACCCTTGTATTCTACAATTCTTTTCAAACTTGATAGTTGACCAATAATCCTTCTCTTGTAGATAACTTCTTCTCTAGAAATAAAACAAAGCAAAAACTCTCTAAAAATAATAATAATAATAATAATAATCCCCCCTAATTTACAAAGACTTCCTCCTCTATTTATAGTCTCCTATTCCCTTTTAAAATAGGAAAAAATAACATCCTCCACCAAATAGGAATTATAACAAACCAAACTTCCTCTCTTATGAATAGGAGCCGGTGAAGTTTCCCATAATTGCATGGACTCTCAGGCTCTTTCTATTTTGAATGAAAATTGAACTCAAACTCTGTTCGAAAAATATCAAAACTGATCGCTAAATAGTCAAATTTCTATTTGCTTCTTGAACTTCTGAAATTGCACAATTCCACCCAGATAACTCTCATAATTCATCAATAAGCTCCAATTTTTAGGATTTCCTATAAAATTACAAAATACAAGCCAAAAGTAAGACATTATCTAGTATTTTTTTCAAATTAGACTCAATTAATGATAAAACTAGCCCTAAAAATACTTAAAAATAAAGAATTATCAAATTCCCCCACACTTAGCATTTTGCTTGTCTCCAAACAAAAATACTAAGGTAACGGAAAAAGACACAAACAAAAAGCTCAAAACACAACAAGAAAAACACTAAGCATAAAACACATAAAAACTAACACAGTTGACTCATAAACACATTTCATCACCCTCATCGGCATCATAACAAATCAAATTAACCGAGCTATATCAAAAATTCATCAATTCTCAAACTTGCAAAAATTGTGTTCTAGTATACTTATTTAATCATCTCTATCCCTAAATCAAATGCATCAAAGATTATCCATTCACAAATCCCAAAAAAACATCATTTATCAAGTTTTGTATAACGTACCCCTCATTTCAAGTGTTTAAAGGTTAATGTATGCTCTCATTGTCCAACAAATAGCATAAATGTCTACCATAAGCTTGAGACTAAATCACATCTCCACCAATTAAATTCAAATACAAGAATAAATCAAAATGTCTTTCTTTTGGTTTTAATGGGGCTTTGGTAAAGGGTAGGTGTTTTCAGGCTAGTGGACTACAAAATAATTGATCATGCTTGCTAAATACTCTGTCAAATGAAACTCACATGATCTCTCAATAAAGAATAACTCACACCCAAAACATAATCTCACTCTCATGAACCTTAAAAACAATAGAAATTCTAGGCCCTTACTTGATATTTTTTACAAAATAGAATTGAACTGTCTTGATAAAGAAATACATCATCTTCTTCCTCTTTTTCTTTGAACTTCTTTTTTCTCTTTTTATATTTTTTTACTTCTTTTTTTATTTTCTTATTGAGAGGAAGAAAAAAAAGAGTTATTATAAAATTACACAAGGTAACAATTCAAAAATCAAATAACATTCTCTCATTCCCACCTTAAAGAATAAAACATTTAACCCCACACTTAAGAGTTCCTACTAATTTCGTGAAACAACCCATTATGATTGTAGAAACCAAATCCCATCCCAAATTAAACATGATCAATTTGACATTTTAAGGGACTATACTTCATTGGCTAGCTAAACATGGGATTATAAAAAAAAATGATTCTTGAAGGCTCAATAAGGCTTACTAAATGGATAAAAGGGTGGATGAAGAAAGAAAAAGGAACAAATGGCTAATCCTAAATTGCCTTAATCATTTTTATGCTTGTACTCGATAATGTGGTCTCAAAATGATAACAAATCAAGTTCTAGAGACTCTAGCACTATTTAAGGACTCACTCAACAAAGAATTCACAAAATTAAGCACGCTATAAGGAAAAGAGGCTCAAATTTTTTTTATAACGTAAAAAATGAATTTTAATTTTTTTTAAAGAATTTGTAAACATCCAAACCTTGAGATTTTCTTTAAAGGCAGTGATACTTAAATATCTATGGTAGAAAACATGGTTTGCCATTTAAGAAAGTGAATCTAAGGCATAACTAGATATTTTTTACCAAGTTAAGATAAAAATGAGGGAACTGCTAAGCTAATAATGAGTCATTCACACAATAAAGCAAATAAAACATCAAAAAAAATTTTTTTAAAAAATTTATATATATGCAAAAAGTAAAATAAAAATAAAATAAAAATAAAAATTATCAAACAATACAAACCCTCCCCTACAAGTAAAACACATTATCCGCAATGTGGAGAAGAAGTCTTCAGCACGACAAAACAAAAAAATAACACATAAAAAAAGAAAAAGAAAAAGAATAAAGAAATTAGGAAACTTCCTGGGAATCTCAAGGGATAGGTGGAGGAGACCACGACAGAAGACATTGCACAGAATCCCAAATTTGAATAAGAAGCACACCATGTTGAACCAATTGTTGAGACATTTGGTTTTGCACATCTTCCAAGCAATTTTGGCATTCATGCAATGTGTGAACGTCATGAAGTAGGTGGAACAATAGACGTTGGGTAGGTTCACCAACTACTGGTGAAGGTTCCTGTGATGGTCTTATTTGCTCTACATTAGTAAAAGCATCAGCCTCAGAAGGTGAGTGATCAAGGATAGTGGACGATCGAGTGTAGGTGTCAGCAAAGAAGAAGCTCAAATGGCAAAGTGTAGCAGCAACTACTGGTGACTCAATAGGAACCATAAGTGCACCTGCAAAATCAACCCCTAAACTTGCAAAAATATTAGTTAAGTGTATGGGGAAAACAAAATTTTTGTTTGACCATGAGAGACGAACAACATCATGAATGCATGTAATTAAAATGGGAGCTAAAAGGATACCTTTGATATCACCCAAACCATGGATCATTTTATGCGCAAGGTAAATATCACTAAGGTGCACTTTATTAAGAGCACTAGCCCTGGGAAAGACATTATATGCCAACAATGTAATTATGACTCTCAAATAGGCATATAAGTGCTTATCTAAGTACCATGAACGGTCTTGTTGGTAGCATGTAATTAAGCACAATTAAGAAGTGGCTCTAGACAAATTAAAAGTTCCATCACTTAGGATGTGATGCTGATCGGTGATTCTGTTGGGACCTAAAACAAGTAGAGGGTTGACATTCAGAACTCCTAAAAAAGATGTGAGAGAAGCACATGTGAGCATTACTCTTTCACCACAAACAAAAGAATGAATCTTTAAACAATTCTCAATCATTTTGTTTTCAATGTTAGTGTAAAATTCACGGACTATTTGAGGGCATTATTGATCTTGAAAATCCAAGATTCGTTCCCATCCTATCATATGAAATACAGCTTGAATGCATAGTAACGTATCAACATTTGAAGTAATAGAACAGTCACTAATGAATTTATGCAGAATTTGCTTATCGTACCAAGTTGAATTGACCACAAAAGTAAACCATGTGTCATCGAAATTAGTAGTGAGTTAGGCAGGGCGTTTCGAAGGTCGACGCCGAGACATGAGATGCAAGGATAAAATGATAGGGCAAACAACTCACAATGAAAACCAGTACACACAGCACAACCAAAAGGAATAACACTAGCACAAAAGTATTCCAACAAGATAATACTCAAACAGAGTGCAAAATCACCCACAATGAAGCACTAGTAATAATAAAAGCACCAACTGAGGTCCTAAAACAAAATCGAAATTGACTAACAAGTAACAAAGAATAAAAGAGGAAGGACATACCAAAAAAAAAACTCCTAAAAATTGAAGTATGTAATGTGACAGATTGGAAAAAAGGGTTAGTTATTGGGCGGGCGAATCTGGGTTGGCTTGGGAAAGGGTGAGGGAGGAGGTTGAGTTAGCTCGGAAATGGGGTGACAGTGCGGGTTATGGTAAGGGTGAGTTGGGGAAGGATGTGGGTTATGGCAGAAGTGAGTGATGTTTTAAGGGTTTTTTTTTATGAAAATATATATAGCATCAACCATGTATGGTGATGCGCACATGGCTTATTATTGAATCGCACACATTTTGCTTCGTCTTCTTCTTTGTTTTTTTTTAAAAAATATTGTATGTGGTCCCAACCGTACATATGTGCGGCTTGGACTGCACAAGCACTACCATAAATAGATTTTTTGGAATTTTCTATGTGGTAGCATGCACATATGTTCAGCAGCAACCACACAGATTTTGTTTTTCTTTTTTTTTTTTTAATTTGAGCAATTTTACGCAAAATTGAGAAGGTCTAACTTCTCATAAACTAGTTTCTCATCGAGTTTACCTCACTTTAAATGTACCTTTTTCAGGATGAGTTACCTCGACTGTGTCATAAGGAAAAATTTATTTGATGGTGAATGGCCCGAACCATCTAAATTGGAGCTTACCCAAGAATAATTTGAAGTGAGAGTTATAAAAAAAATACTTGATCTCCTTCATTGAACTACTTGGATTGACAAATTCTCTTGTCGTGATACTTCTTGGCCCTCTCCCTATACAATTTGGAGTTCTCATATGCCATTAATCGTCATTCCTCGAGTTCATTCCCTTGATGTTTTCACTTCTCACCTATAAGGTCAAGATTAAAATCAAGAAGTTTTATAGCCCAATACGCTTTATGCTCAAGCTCTATAGCTATATGACATGCTTTTCCATAAACTAACCTATACAACGTAGTGCCAATAGGTGTTCTATAAGCTCAAAAAGCGTCATCTAACTTAAGGGACTAATCTTTGCTAGATTGTACAACTGTCTTTTAAGAATCCATTTTAGATCCCTATTAGCTACCTCAACTTGACCGCTTGTTTAAGGGTGATATGGGGTTGCGACTCTATGTGTAATACCATACTTTTGAACCATCTTTTTGAATTGTACATTACAAAAATGAGTACCCCTATCACTTATTATTGCTTGAGGTGCTCCAAAATGCGAGAATAGTTACTTAAGGAACTTAACTACAACCCTAGCATCATTTATGGGTAAAGCTCTGGCTTCGACCCACTTAGAAACATAATCTATAGCAACTAGGATGTATTTATTTCCAAATGAAGTCGAGAAGGGGCCCATGAAGTCAATACCCCAAATATCGAATATTTCACATACCAAAATATAGTTTTGAGGCATTTCATCATGGCGAGAGATATTACATAAATGTTGGCAATTATCACATTGCTCTACATACCTTTGGGCATCCTTATTGATTGTCAACTAATAAAAACCTAATTCGTAGACTTTTTGGGCTATCTTATTTGCACTGTAATGCCCTCTAGCGGGTTCAGCATGACAATGCTTTAAGATTTTCCATCCTTCCGAAGATGGGACACATCTCCTCATAATTTGATCCGCATAAATTTTGAACAAGTAGCTGTCCTTTTAAAAGTAATTCTTCAAATTTGAAAAGAACTTTCTCTTTCGATGATGAGACATGTAACATCCATATCCCTATTCAATGGCATTATCACATGAATATATTCATTGCACAAATGATATGAAATGTCACATGAACATATGCATAGGATAAATAATCATTTAAACATGTGAATTGTAAAAACACGACAATGACAATGGTACCGTTGTATTTGGGATACTTGAACATATATGCAGTGTTTGCATAGTTATATGACAAATTATTTCATGTTGTGTGCTTATTATAGCATCATAAATAATGGTGTTTGAGAGCTCATCTAAAAGTATAAGGAGCATCTAGGAATTTGGAGATGGATGAAAGTGCTTAAGGAGTGAAGAAGATGGACTAAAAGCAAAACTTTTAACTTTCAACTAATAGGAAACCAGCCCCAATCTTTTGACTTATTTAAGATAAAAATACAGACCATTACGGTCAGATTTTGAGGAAAAAAAATGTGGGTTATACCAGAAACAAAGAGAGAGCAAAGGAAGAAGAAAAAGGAAGAAGAAGAAGAAGAAGAAGAGAGGGAGAAGAGTGAGCTGTCTAAGGTTTTCCAATTCTGGGACAGTAGGTAAGCAAATTTATCTTCTTCTCAACTGGAATTAACCTCTCATGACATGTTAATCATGCATGGTTAGTGAGAATTATGGAGTAATTG
>CATIWR010400788.1:0-24061 GCA_949677035.1 Omphalea diandra
AAAAGAAAAGTCAATTTTTCTTTATAATAGTAAAAATAACAAAACTAACTAAAAAATAATTACTGAAAACAACAAAATTATGTATGTGTAAATAAAGAGATATACATTAAAATAAATAGATCAAGTAACTGAAATTAATGACGTAAACAATCGCAAAATAAACTGAAAGAATAATTAAAATTAATAAATAAAATTACAGAAATAGAGCCTTTCCTAAAAATAAATTATAAATATAATAATATAAATATAATTGTAACGCCGATAACAAGATTTGAAATAAAAGGAATTAGGTAAAAATAAATTAGGAGGTGGAGCCTTCCATAAACAACAAAGAAAATAAGGCCATCCATTTAATAATAATAAAAGAGAATATCAGAATAAAAATAATAATAATAATAATAACAATATTCAAATGACTGAGCTAACCATTAATACAATAATAACAAAATAGCTAAAATATCAACAAACAAAATATTATAGTAGTTAATGAAAATTAAAGAATAAAATAAATGGACATAGAGAATAACCACTTACAATATATATGAACCTTTAAATAAAATGACATTTAAACAGAATAAAAAATATATTGATAAGAGTAATTATCAATTAAGCACAGAATAGTTTGTTATCTAAAACAAACTATGTAGAACTTTTACTAAAAATACGCCAATCCAACGGAATCATATTATCATATCAATATCAATATTAATTTTGATTTTAATTATTTTTTTCTGCCTTGTAACTGGTGAAAATAAAGGAGAAAATGAAATAAAGGATTTACTTAAATAGAAGATACAATAAATGAAAATTTTTTTTTTTAAAAAAAAAGAAAAAGACAGGAGTGGTGTGAATGAATTATAGGTGATTGAGCAAGCCGATCGGCTTGCTAAATGAGCTGATTGGTTCATTATATAAGCCAAACAGCTCGAATGGCGAAACAAGCGGATCTGAATTGTGAACCACTACACTAATCACGAACCAAGCTCCAAATGACCCATCATATTATATTATCCTTTGAATAAAAATGAAGAGAAAATATATTGATCGAATTTCATACTTTTTTCGTACTATTATGATTGTAAAAAGTGAAATAATTAAAGTCTTTGGATCGATTTTCAAGTTATCTTTCGTGATTTTAAAATTATTTTGTTTAAGGATTTTAAAGAAAATTCGAAGAGTTAAGAAAAATTTTGGATTATTTAGTTGTGAACCACAATTAGGAATGTTTTGAAATTGAGCCAAAAGGGCCTAAGCAGATGAGTTTTGCCTAATCTAGGCAATATAGTGGGCTTTTATTATTAGGCTTGGTTTTGGACTTAGTTTTAGGGGTTATATTCTTGAGTTTTAGGCTTTTATAGATTTGGTTTTTGAGCTTAACTTGAAATAGATTTTCAAATTTTGATAATTTTTTCCCTAATTACATTATGAACTTATATTCTTATTGTTTTGTGAACTCAGACTAATATATATTGATATTAAACTACATATACATTTAATTCTTAATTGCATGTACATTAAAATAAATGTATATTGATGCTTACATATATATCGATCGTTATATGTATATTAATATTAAACTGTATATATATTACACCTACATTAATTCTTAACTGCGTGTATATTATTTTTAGAGTCAGGTCTATAGCACAATTATAAACAAAGGCATTGCATTGGATGATTATAATAATAAATTTTAAATAAATTAATTATTTATTTTTGTTAAATAAATAATTTACTAATTGAATGATTGATTATTATTTTATAAAATTATTATAAAGTAAATAAAATAATAAAATAAATTTTTTAAATTTTATAATTATGTATAGAGGTAATTGTAATAACAAATTGTATTTTATATTAATTCATACTTTTGATTTTATGTGATATAATTTCAAGAAAAATTTATTAAATTTAAATGAAATAAATTTTTGATAATTAAACAAATAAGATAAGTATTTTATAATAAAAAATAAATTTAATAAATAATTATAAATTATATATATGTGTTGACAGAATTTAAGCCGACGCAAGCTAAGTTTGAAGAGCTGCTTCTATCTCGGGAAATCTTTTGGAAGCAAAGAGCTAAACGATTTGGCTGAAGGGGGGGATGCTAATACAAAATTCTTTCATTCTGATGCGAAGGGCCGTAGGAGAAGGAATATGATTCATGGCTTGCGAGACAAGGATTGAGACTGGAAATCTAATTTTCTAGATCTCTTGGCAATTGTGATTTGAGTATTTTCGGGATATCTTCTCTTCTTCTAATACCCAGGTTGAAGAGATATTAGATTGCCTTTATGCTGCAATCTCGGGTGATCAAAATGAGGATTTGATGAGGCCAGTGTCAACCCAAGAGGTAAAGGAAGCTCTCTTCAGTATGATGCCTGACAAATAAGGGTGAGCGTTGGGTTTATTCGGTTGGTTGGATTTGATTTTTTATTAAATTTTAATAAATTAAATTTTTTTATATTTATAATCGAGTTGAACTGAAATTTTTTAAAAAATAATTAATCGAACCGATTAAATTGAAATTTATGTGTTTATAAATTGAACAGAATCGAACTTATAAAAATTTAGTTTGATTTGATTTGTTTCAATTAAATTACATATATTTTAAATTTGGTTTGATTCAAATTGGTTAGATTTATTTATTACTTCGGTTAATTCGGTTTTTTGGTTTTTTATTTAAAAAATCGAACTGAAAATTGAATTTTTTTAAAATTATAACCGAACAAACCGATTTTATAAAAAAATCAAACCTAACTGAATCAGCTCGGTTCGGTTGATTTTTTCTGCTCGGTTCGGTTTTTGCTTGACCGTACTGACAAGTTACCGGGAGCGGATGGTTTTAATCCAGCTTTTTACCAACATTATCGGTCAAAAGCTGTTATCGGACTTTAATAGGTGAGTTTTGTCTCCCTCGAATGTTTCATTGGCGGCTCGCTTTGTCCCCATAAGCAAGATGTAGGGAGTCCATAGTCCATGCTTTGGTTCAGTGCCCCATTGCTAATGAATGTTGGGCTCACTCTTCCCTCATTATCCCAAGATCTGCTAGTGAGGATTTTTTAGCAATGGATGGAAGCAGTGTTCCTCCCTAATGAAACAAGAAAGGACCTAATTTCCATGATTGCTTGGTCTCTGTGGAATAACATAAATACTGTGGAGTAGAGGGAAGAGGCACTGCTGTCCATGAAATTTTAAACCAGGCGGGTACTTTGCTAAGCAGATGACAAGAGGCGAGAAAATGGGATGCTTCGGTTCCTAAGCTGGAGGGATGGGTCGAAGAAGGTGACGTCATCTGGTCTAGGCCGTGTGGATGCTACGATATTCTCGAGGGAACAGAGGATTGGGTTGGGTTGTATTGTTAGGAATCATAATGGAGACTGTTCGTGCTAGAGCTAATACAATTTGGGTCTTATTCCCCAAAAGAGGCCGAAGCTATCAGTATAAAAGAGGCTTTGAGTTGGGCGAAGTAGGCTCGTTTGGATGACTTTATTCTGGAATCGGATGCTCTGACTGTTATTCAAAGCATTAGGCGTGGTGATATTTTATCTCCTTTTTTTAGGTGCTATCATTGATGATTGTAGGAATAATTTGTTGTCTGCTTTAGCAAATGTTCTATTAGATTTGTGCGAAGATGAGCTAACAGTGGTGCCCGCGCTTGTACTAGGGCGGGCTTTGGTGTACCTGACCTTTACGAGTGGTCCACCCCCTCCTTTTTTTGTCATTCCGTTTCTTTGCTTTTTCGAGCTAAGCAATGAAGTTTGTTTCCTTCAAAAAAAAAAAAGAAAAAGTTGGTCTTATTTGTCCCACTATATGAAAATAATTTATAAAAAAAAGTGAATCAGATACGCCGTCAGTAAAAATAAGTGATGCTAAATGATTTATCATTAAATGTCTAAAGAAGCATAATTCAAAGCATTGAAATTTCACAACTTAAATTATAATATTCATTTTAAAATGTAAGTAAGATATATTTTTCCGTACTTTACCTTAAATAATTACTGATGCAATTTTTAATATCTGGTAAATAGGAGAGCAACCGAGTTTTTAATGATTGCAATGTTGAATCCAACACGGATGATATTTTTTAATATATTTTCCATTCATCACATGCCTTTGTTAGGATTTCCGGAGAGAAAGCTAATTATTGAAGATAGGCTAGTAGAGAATGCTAGTGACTCGGCAACAAAATATGAACTCTTCTGACTTCAGCCATGTGACTGAAGTTGTTTGAGTAGGGAAGCCAGTACTTACTCTTGTTCCTTTTTCTGCTGTCAGTTCCAATGCAGTTAGACTTGCATGTGACTCTCTCAATAATGTCTGTCATCACAGCCACAAGTCATTCTTGTCACGTGCAGTTTTAAGTCAGATAACGGTGCCCTCTTTCTCTATACAACCAGAATCCATAGCACAAATCTTCAAGATAATCCCAGAATGGAGAAGCATCAGTGTTTCAAGTTCATCATCCAGATATTCATTGCACTTGCCTCTCTCCAATATGGTACTCTACTCACGCTCTCTTTTACACATGCATACTCACGCTCTCTTTTACACATGCATGTTCTGGTTAGCTTTATTTTTTTTTTTGGTGGTGGGTTAATAGTTAGTGTTAGTAGTGAATCCACCGCGCTTCGTGGAGTTTGAACTCGCTATCGCGAGGCATCACTTCTAGTCATTCGGTCAGGAGATCACTTGCCGTTCGGCTTCATATATAGCATAATTTGATACATATATATAGGTTAATTACCATGATGCAGGGTTAGGGACGAAGTGTGAAACTAATGCACCTTCAATCCAACAGACCCAGGTGGGTTATGGTTACCCTCCCAAATATATGGTGGAAGTTTACAACAGCTGTCCTATGTGCCCTGTTATCAACATTCATTTGAAATGTGGAAGCTTCTCTCAAGCTCTCGTTAATCCAAGACTTCTTAAGGTGGTAGCTGTTGATGACTGTGTCATAAATGGAGGGTTGCCTTTAGCTCCTTTACAGAAATTTTCCTTCAATTACTCCCATCACAAGTATCTCTTGCATATAGCTGCCTGGTACTTCCAGTGCGAGTGAAATAATCTCTTAGACTACTACAGTTTTTCAATATTTGTGTGTTTGGAGCTCTTTTTTAAGCGATTAATAATGTTTTTTTACATGTTAAATAATTATTTTATTTGTTCAGTTTTATAAAAGTATCATATCATCTTTAAGAATAGAAGGCAAATTAAGTCTAACTCGAGATAAAATAATTATTCTAACACAATATATCATATTACAAATAATTTTTCACAATAAAGTAGAAATTAAAAACATAATATTCATAGTCAAGTAATATGTAACACTTTATATTAAAGTTTAATATTATTTTATTTTATTTTAATTATTTAATAAAAAATTATCAATTAATAAAAATTAAAATTACAACATACATAACGGCCAGTTGATGACTAATTTAAAATAAATAATACAGTATTAAACTTTTAATTTTTTTATTTTATTACCCTTCCGTCCATTTATTTTCTCAATTTTCTTTATAATATGTTATGCCTACATATGAGAGAGGATACAAACCTTTTCTTTTTTTTTTTTTCAAAAAGCTAAATGGAAATTGACAGTAGTAGCATGTCATCAGACCTCAAACTCAAATTGAAAAGCTCAAAACCCTTATAATAAATTTAATATTATATACTAAATTCAATATTAATTAGTTTGAAAATAAGAATAATTGATATCAGTCTGATTTGAAATTAAAAAGTAATTCAACTCCTAAGCAACAAAAAAGTAGGAGCAAGTAAAAAAAATTGATAAACTGAAATCAAATAAAAAATCAATCGAAATTAAATAAAAATTAGTTAAATAATCCGGTGATTTTGGATTTGATTTTTATTTAATGTCTTTTTTAATTTTCAGTTTGGTTCTTGATTTTTATATTAAAACACTGGTCATTAACTAAATCGAACATATATTATATATTCTTCTTTTTTTTATATATAGTTACATATAAATTTATATATTATATTATTACATTTGCATATTATATATATGATATTGATATATTTTATAATAAAAATATATATTCTACGTAAATTTCGGTTAATTGTGAATCAACTGATTTTTTAAATAATTGAATTGACAGTTTTTTATAAATGCAATTAGATTTTTAATTCACAAAAATTTTTTAATCAAACATGATCAATCAATTTTTTTAGATACTTATGATTTGAATAACCGAAACATAATCACTCCTAAAAAAAAAAAAAAACTTTCAATAAAATATAGAAAGTTTAAATAAAACAAGACGCAAACTCTAGCCAATAAATGAAAAGAAAAAAAAAAAAAACGTTATACCAAACTTATGAAATTCAAAGATATTGGAAATTGACTCTGCATCCATTATCATAAACTTTTTTTTTTTTTTACAAAAAAATAGAAGGAAATAGTGATTATATTGTAGAAAGAGCACTGATAGCTGTAGCATCAAAATATATCGAGCGTGCCATAATATTTAAGAGTTTTTTTAAATATACATTTAGTATAGAAGTTTAACATTTAACTATCATTATTTATATTTTTATTAATTTTTTTCTGTTTAATTCACTTGTTGTATTTATGAAAAATAATTTTGGCTTTAAAAGTAGTAATAACGTCTAATTTTAATATCTAAATCATATGATATTACTATTATTTATTTATTCTCTATAATATTATCATTTATTTTTCATATTTTTAAGAAAAAAAATATCAAACACGTCTTAAAAACTATGTTACTATTTATGCAACGCCTAGTTGTACCATTCATTCTTCTTCACGAAAAAGACAGTCTTTTTCGTTCAAAAGTGGCATCATATGTCAAAAAGGCTTGAAGGCTTATGAAGGAGGTGGCAGTGTCTTACTCCATCAGAAACTTTGAATTAAAAAATTAACTTGAATTAAATTTGAAAATTTTCTAGTCAAATTTGACTCAACTAATTCTATTTTACGATAATTTGATTTGACTTGGTCTTAACTCGATTTGGAGATGAATATAAATGACTCGATTTAAATTGTTAGGAATATTAAAAGTTATTTAAAAACTAAATAAATATATTTTATTTTAATATTATATGAACTTGATTCAATTATTTATTTTTATTATCTATAGTCAATTGCTTAAAAGAATAATTTATATTTATTTATTAAGCATGTAAATGAAAATACAAAATTTTAATCACATGGTATTTATGTAAAATCTATGTGATTAAAAATGATTTTTTTTTTAATTTTTGCTCTTAATAAGTTATAAGAATGTATCGTATAAATAATAAAAAATTTAAATGAATATTTTAAATATATGTTAAAAATAAGTAATAAATGATCCTAAAAATAAATAATAAATTTTCCGACCTGACATACAAATAAATTCAAATGATTTGATTTAAATTATTATAAATATTTAAAATTTATTTAAAAATTTAATAATATTTTTTATTTTTAATTTTATATGAATTTAATTTGAATACTCATTTCACGATGGATAGTCATTTGATTAAAAAATAAATTATAATTATTTTATTAAGCATTTACATAAAAATAAAAATTTTAATTAAATTTTCTTTAATTTATTTGATTAAAAATAATTTATTTTAAATAAATTATAAAAAATATCATATAAATAATAAAAATAAATATATATTTTTTAAAAAAAGATAACAAATGAAATGATCCGAAATATTATCTTTAAGTGTAAATCTAAAATTTAATTTAATTTTTTTTATATGCAAATTTGATAAGTCGTGTAAACCTACCCAAGCAAATAACCCAACCCGAATTTTTTGACCTCACCTATTTGCCACTCGACGGCTGAGGTAGCGGCGTACATATTAGCCTTTGGGAGCCAGTCATGAACAACGTTAACATAATAACAGCATCTCAACTATGGTGACTGAGATCTCTCATGGGAGAGGACAATCTTGGAGGCAAACTGTCCCTCTGAGGCTTGGTGAATTTGTTTCAGGAAAATCGAATTATGGATTCTCTCGTGGCGGAAGCCAAATAAAATGGCTTCTTTTTAGGGCTAGAGCTGATCCTACCATAGCTGAAGTACAAAATGGCTTTCTTCGCGAAGCCATCTATAGTCCTACCTTCACGATTCCTTGCCATACCCGCAAGTGTATGGCAAGCAAACGATGATCTTTCCATGATGTACGGCACCGAAATTAAATTAAGTGAATTATGTATTTTGAAAAATTGACCAGTTGGTTTCAATTCCAAAAGATTTCCAATTGAAAACCGAACTATGGTAGGTTTAAAATTATATCAAATTAAAAATATCCCAAAAATTTAAAATTAATCAAAATAATAAAAAAATTTGAATGTTTACAAGTTTTTTTAAAAAAATAAACCAAAATGACAAATTTTAATTTAATAATATCAATTGGATCCACTAATTTTTTATTTTTTTCTATTTTAATTAAATTTGACCAACTTTTAATCAATTTGATTTTCAACCTCTAATTGGAATGAGTTAGCGATCAATTCAATTTAAAATGCAATTCAATTTTCAAAAACCTAACCCGAATTGAAAATCCCAATGAAAAAATAAAAAGCCAAAATCAAGTTGAATTCATACTCGTATAGCGTCAAGAACACGTTGAAGTTCAGTGAACGTCCAAGTAGGAGAACGTGCTGGAGTCATTATTCCCATCTGGCTCCCACAAACGTATCAATTCTAACCCAATTCTCTAGGATACATGACTTCAAAGAAATTGTCCTCAACAGAAACAATTTTCTAAGGCCTTGTATGAGAGAATTTAAATAATTATTTTAATTTGCTCCAATAAATTTGAAATCTAAAATTATGTACGAAAAAAAAAAAAATTCCCCCAACATCGCTTCTGTTGATTTGGTCTTGAAAGAGTCTTAACAGATATTATAATAAATAAGCCCTCCAGTCCAAGATATGATAAAAATAAAAAAAATTCAAAGACACGTGTGACCACCATACTCAACAACTGCCCCGTGACACAGGACTTACGATAAAAATAAATGTAGCAGATCAAGACAGAAAGAAGTTGGTAGAGTGCAGGTGAGCTGTAGCTAATCACGGTTGACCTTTGAATTCCGGCTTTTAAATGTGCATGGTAGCGGTCAACACCACAGAACCCATCGATGCTGACCAGCCCTTACCCTCTCCCTATTTATTTTATTCCATTTAAATTATTATAAACTTATTGTCTACCTTATACAGTTATTTTAATATCCCTATAATATAATTAACATTAACCGTGAATTTCGCAAGTTACTCGTGATCATAAGATTTTATTATAATTTCATTAATAATTAATATTATTATAATTTTACATTATAAATAAAATAAATTTTAAATTAAATTAAAATTTTAATTTCATTAAATTTTTAAAAATAGTATAATGATTTTAAAATTAATAAAATAAAATAATTACTTAATACATAATAAAAAATTATATAATATATCAAATATATATTAATTTTATGTATAATTATAAATTTCATTAAGTCCTTTAAATATAATTATTATATTAAGTGGTAAAATGTGACTATTTATAAACAGATGATAAAATTTGAATAGCATCAATGTAATATTCTCCTGTAATATTAAAAAATTATTATTTTAATTCATATAATTTAATTAAATTAAGATTTTAACTCATTGAATTATGAAATAATAATTACTATTAATTTATTTAATTTATAATTATATAAAATTAAAATTAAATTATATATAATTTTAATTTTGGTTGAATTAAATTATATTAATTAAAATAATAAACTATGTGATTTCATAGAATAAAATCTATTTTAAATAATCATAAATAAAATATTGATTGACTCAGATTGCTAATGTTATACACTCCTCCTCTAACTGTTTTTTAAATAAAGAATGGATTATTATTATTATCGATTTGTCTTCTTTTAGAAGCTTTTCTGAGAAGAACATTTCTACTGAGAAACGTCTCTCACATCTGTTGTATAAGAATAGTAGTAGTAGTGAATATGGAAGGGGCATAGGTTGAGATTATCAGGTGGTGGTCAATTTGATCTCAGAAAAAACTTCAGTAGAGAAAGGAAATGGAGAGGGAAAGGGGAATGGAGTTGAGGGCTATCGAGGCTTTAGGGAAAGGATTTGATGTGAGTTGTGATTTCAGATTGAAATTCGCAAAGGGAAGAGTGGTGGAGGTGGATGAAGAAAATAAGAGAGATATACTCATCCCTGGTCCTGCTGCTGTCACCATTCATAATGTTTCTCATGATATTCGATGTGATAAAGGCGATCGAATTCGCTTCAAATCTGATGTTCTTGATTTTAATCAGGTTATCACCTTTTGCTATTTCTTCTATTTCCTTGTACGTGTCCATTTCACGTAGATTCTGCTCCTTATTTCGGTGTGAAGTAGTTTAAGTTTATAAGTAATGATCTGAAATGAATTTGGAATTCACTCACTAGCTGTTGAGGGGATAATAAGTATACTCGGTGGATGAGTGGTATGAACATGTTGTGTTCTTAGAAATAGTAGTTTGTTTGTTTACAAGTTTGGATTAGAAACTCAGTTGCAAAGTTCACAGGTAGGCACTGTCTATTCGATATTGGTTTGGGTAACTATTGCCTGCCGTAAGCTAAATGAGTCCCAAATCTAGATTTTGTTTTTTTGACAGTGTTTTCTTATTTCAGAATTACTTGGCAGCTGGTTTGAAAATTGCTTTGGTGCAGAAATATTTTCTATTCACCAGTGTTCTTGAGTGCTGAAAAGTGAAAACACAGGGAAAACGAATAAATTGATTTTCTAGAAAATGTTTTGTGTGGAGCAAATGGATCTATATTCATCATATGCTGCTCCTCTCCTTTAATAGAAGTTTATAACAAGCGGAATGAGTGTAAATTTTGTTGTCTTTCGTTGTATTTTTCCATTTTGTCTGCAAGTGCATACCGATAATAAGAACTTGTTATCTGTTTGTAAATGTTAAGGATAACAATACTAATTGATGCAGGACAAGTTGTAGGGCTGATCATTTGACTAGTTTTAGGGTTTTTTGAAGCAAGAAGTTTGGGGTGAACAGTTATAGTTTGAAAAGGATTAGGTTTACGAACTGAAATTAAGAGAGGATATAAGGATTGTGGGGCTTTTAAGGCACCTTTGAACAGTACCCGAGAACAGGAATTTATGGTTTAGTTTATAAGCTTCGCTACTAGAATTTCTTAGGTATCACACCCAAGGTTCCATAAGCATACCCCTATGGTTGAATTGCATCACACAATTCTTGTAAATGCATAAATGCTGGATTTTGTTGATTGGCGACTGAATTATAAGCATTACAATCATAGGTATTCATAGACTTAAAAGTTAATCCCAAACCTGTAGGGCATAGGACTTCATAACTATCTGAAAAGACTCTAATTAAGAATATAAAATAAGAAATAAATATTTCTAAAAAAATCTGGATAGGTTTTCCAGTAAAAAGTTACACTGTTGCCTCCTGACATTTAAAGTATTGACAGCAGCTTATTTATATAAATTCACTATACAAATATAAATATAACTCTAAAACGACCAAATCAAGACTTTAAAGCAATATATATATATATATATATATATATATATATATATATATATGAAGAAATTTGGATAGGTTTTCCAGAAAAATTGAAATCACAAAGGTGCTACTGGACCAGCAGCTTATTTACTTAAATAGAAATATAAATATAACTCTAAAGGGACCAGAAAGTACTCAATTATTTCTCCAATAAGCGCTGCATGAAATCTGGACCATAATTCTAAGCTTGAGTATTTAAATTTGAAGTTTTGTTGAATTCCTTGTCAGCATCACTGATGTATGGAGTTAAGAATTTTTATATCATGTAAACCATTCAGATATCATGAACGTAGTTAAGTTAATTTTTCTTATGGCAAGAAAACAAGTCCATTGGCTTATAACTTTGAATTTTCTTGCATTCCTTGCCTGAATCACTGATGCATGTATTTAAGCATTTTGATCTCAAGTTAACTACTTAGATATTGGATATAGTTGAACTTAGTTAAGTTAGTTCTTTTTTATGCTCAGATGACAGATCCATTGTCTTATATATTAAAATTTTAACAGTTGTTGAAATCTATTAAGAGTGAAGAACTTTGTGCAATGGTCACTTAGCGGTCTAGGTTTCTATGGAAGACATGAAGCAACATAAAGGTGAAGAGCAAAAATATTAGTGCCGAATTTAGGTGGTACTCTACCAATTTCAGTTTTGGCAAATATTATCAAAATCTAACTTCAGGAATGCTATTGATGCTACTACTATTTCACATTAATTGCAGACTGCTTAACAGTGAGGTACAACATATTGTTGATCCAATTGTATCTCTCCTAAACCAATTGAAGTTTGAATTCTGCATGTGTGTGCACATTGATCACGATTAATAGTTTATTTAGATTTAATTTGCATTTAAATATATATGAAGTTATTTATAATAAATGTCATGTTTAAGTCATTTTGTTCCAATTTTCTTCCTAAATAAGTCTTCTTTTCTGGCAGATGTCAGAGCTACTTAATCAGAAATCTTCAATACAAGGAAAGGTCCCATCAGGCTATCTTAATTCTATTTTTGATTTAAGTGGAGACTGGTTTCGTGATGCTTCAGACACCAAATATCTTGCTTTTGATGGTTATTTCATCTCATTGTACTATTTGCACCTAACAGCATCTCCACTAATATTGCAAGACAAAATAAAGAAGTCTGTTCCGCCTCGTTGGGATCCATCATCGTTAGCTAGGTACCTTTTCAATATTTTTAATTAAAATACTCATTTGAAGTTTAGCTCAGTAGGATAATATTCTGTCTCTACCACTAGTATTAAATGTACCATTTTGCTATAACAGCAAGAACATTTCAGTATTGGAATTGTTAAGCTTGGCTCCCATTGGCATTAAATGAACTTTTTGGCATTGAGGTAGGAGCTTGCTTTTCTAGAAAGCGCCTTTTAGATGCTGTTGGAAAAAGGAGCTTGAAACTAGGGTTAGCTATTTTGCAGCTGTTCTGACTAGGGCTCCATTTGTTTCACAGAATATTTTGCATTTTTTAGTGTATAGTGCGCTTAGGAAAATTGGTTGACAAAAAAATGTTTTATTAGTCGAAGAGAAAACTGTGATTTTTCGGACTTGACAATGATATTAAAATACAACACTTAAGGAATCAAATGAGCATATAGTCATTAGTCTATTGACTATCATTGGTCATCCTTCACGTCGGCAACAACTAGTAGTAACTGGCAACTAGCTACCTCCTTATGTACTTTTTTTTTTCTCACTTGGCAATGAGGAGTAAAAGTAAGTGCATACTCATTAGTCTATTGACCACCATTGGTCACCCTTAAATATCAGCCGCCTCCATTAAAACCAGCAATTCGTGATGGCCCCGGTAAGCGGAGGTGGCCAAGACAATTTACATTTTTATGTATTTTTTTTTTTTGTTTTAACTGTAAATGGTGAAAATTGAAGTTTTAATAGTCCAACATTTTTAAAGTATTATAACCAGAAAAATGTGGAATTAATTTTGGAGCTCTAGATCACGAACAGATGGTGGTCTTCTCTCACAGAAGAGAAACCTGTTTCAATACTTTCATAAGTTGATTTGCTTGAATACCTTGAAAATACATTAAATGGCTTTCCCTAGTTGTCTTTGTGCGTGTGTATATATATATATATGTGTGTGTGTGTGTGTGTGTGTTTTTATGTATATATGCTAAGACACATTTATTATACATTTGGTTATGAGTTTTGAAATATTAAGAGGTTTTATTATATGTTTGAAGTAAGCCCTAGTGCTTATTTGTAGTGTAGCTATAGCATATGATTCTATTCCCAATAGAATGACCATAGATATTTTTTATCTCATGTTTCTTTTGACATATTAGCCCTATTTACCACAACATTTGTGCACATTGTCAGGCTAAATAACTCGCATAAAGTCTATTCCAAACCTTAGTTGTTAAAGGCGCTCTTGAGGCGCAAGGCATACTAGGTGATTGGACCTGTGCCTCTGAAGGCTAAAGATGGGCGTTGTCATTCAGGCGCACACCATTAGCCAATTAGTTGCAAGAAAAGCGCACCTTTCTAACTTCTATTGCAATCTACATCTTTCACCTCAAAATATCAGCATCACTAGAATCACAGATGGCCAATCTACTAGAATTCAGGGTTGATGTGCCTTAAAGTCACCGAAAAGTTTACCGGCGTAGCTAGAAAGTCATTGAAACCTGACCAAACTGCCAACACTGACGTCGTTGGTGGCTGATATGTTCATTTCCAGCAACCACGTGCCTGGGATTTGCCTCCTTCAGCCTTGTTTTCGTTTTTTTCGCTCTCTTCCTCTCTCTCTCCCCTCCCTTCTACCCTGTTATGTTTACTTCATTTCTAGTGAGAGATGATTTTTGGGTTATCTTTGTTTCTGGGTTTTGTATTGTTGCTTCCTGTGATATTTTTTTTATAGTTATATATGTATTTACATGTCTCTTCTACTTGGTCTTACTTTGAATGCTCATTTAGTGTACGAAGGTTTTTGCCATAGTCAACAAGTTTTTAATTCTTGTAAGGTTAGAGAAAAAAACTAGTTGTCTTGCATTTTGTTACAAGGGTCAGAAATAAGTTTTTCCTAATATAATTCAAGAAAGTTATTAAAGAATTAGAAATATTTTTCTTAGATTATTCATTCAATAGATAATGTTAATATGCATATATAATTATTAGTTCTTAATTTTTAATTTTTACTTTTGCACCTAATGTCACTGAGGCACGCGCTTGTGCCTTGCGCCTAGACTCCAAGATCTTTTGACACCTTAGTGTGCTTTGATAATTATGTTCCAAACGCTATAGTGCTATGTATGGTATTGTATAATGATGTCGTAACTAATATATTTTTCAAGTATTTAGGTAGTGATTACATGAGTGTGTAATTATTTATCATTTTGGATAATTTTTATTTTTAATACACAATAATTAATAAATTACACATATAATTTAAAATTTTACACAATGGCATCATATTGTAATGTGACTGTATAATTCACCATATTGCAATTGCACATCGTGAAGCAATTGGAGATAAAAGATGGCTGAGTTATTGGATTTTTTTATATGATTTCTAACAGAGGTAAAAATAATTTAATAACCAAAAAAAGAAAATAAATAGATATGAAGGGAAAATAAGGGACATTAAAAGTTGGATGAGAAGACAATCTAGGCGTTGATCTTACTAGAAATTTCAAAATGTAAATTGTAAATTATCTTCTGCTCTATTCTATCGGAAAAGGAATTTTTGCAAATCTTTCGTATAATCTTCCAAATCCAAAAACATGAAATGTGAGTTTTAGATTTCATTCGGTTTTGTTTGTGTGCATGTGTGTATATAGTCTTCAATACCCCAAAACATGAAATGTGGGTTTTAGATTCTATTTGGTTACTTTTTGTTTGTGTGCATGTGCGTGTTAAGTTGCTTGGAAAAGGTCATGGGAAACCTATTCAATGGTATGATCGCCGGTGAGCCAGTACTTTCTATCTCGACTGGAACTCGATTGACTTGTATGAGTGGAGCATGGTTTTTATACTGTATGTTTTCTTAAAAAACCATTTTTTTTCAATGGTAGAGAACAGTGATTATGAGTAATGATGATGTGTGATGTTGGTGAACATATTGGTAGGGGGGGCCTTTGTAGCGGTAAAGTGGTGGCCATGATTGGCGTAACTCTGTCTGGCTAATGGGGTTAGGGGTGTACTTGTGGCAGTGGTTTAAATAGTGGTGGTATAGTAGTGGAGTTGGTGAGAGCAGCAGTGGTGATGGTGTGGGGGGTATTGATAGTGACAACGTGAGAATATTGTTAGTGATAGAGACAGGTTGCAATGATGGTAGTGACAGTTGTAATATGGCATAAGTGGTACTTACAGAATGTTGATAATTTTTTAACTTTAATATACTGAAAACCACATTGTATAATTTTTAAATTCTCTTTCTTTTTCTCCTTGTTTAGTTTTTATGAAACTTTTTTTTTAAAGAACTGTTTTAGTTAGAAGTAAAAAAAATCAAAGCTTTGGCACTTCGCCTGTGATGTTAATTAAGGTCAGTCTATAGGAGGTTTATGCCAGATTATCCCAAATGCTGATATGTACTATGTCGTGTGCATAAAATATGGAAAAAGGGTGGCAATGGTTTTTAGCTGGTATTTCAACATAGTTATTGCTTACTAAATATTATAATAATTCAAATGTCTCATTAGTAAGCTTTTTCATGTTCTATACTTAAAGTATGAGCTATGCCCACACTGTGGATGATTTCATGTACACAACCTTTAGATTATTCATTACTGACATCAATGCTGAAAAATAGGTGTTTGTAATATGAAAAAGAATGTTCATAATTGATAGTTGGAAAGAAAATTTAAACTACAAATTGAAATGTAGTTTTCTGTAATTTGTACAAAAAAAAAAAAAAAAGAACTGATCAAAGTCATGTATTTTTATCTTTGGGTCATTAACCCATTCAGCTAAGGTGCTTATGATTTTCCTTTTCCCAAAATTTGAAGAGAAAACTATGCACTGTTGGAAAACATTGAATCACAACCGTTATCATTTTCCCAAATTAAAAATGCTAGAGGGGAGAGGGTTAAGAAAGCAAATATGTTCCCTGCTATATTGATGTGAATAATTTTTTCATTGCAATGTCATGAATGGTAATGCTACAGTATTCTAGCTGTCTTTCTATCCAAAAGTAGAATGTAAGAACATTATGTAAGGATCCTATTAGCAGAAAATAAACTTACAGTGACTAAGATAATTCTCCTTCTAGAATCATAGTCCAACCTTAGGTTCCCAAAATAACTCAAGTGCACTTAACAATCTAGTAGGACATTTGTTGCCTGACAGGGCTTTGGTGGCGTTCTCTTCAATTCTGTTATTGAAGTATCTTTCTTACATAAGAAACAGACTCTAAGCCTAATTAGATAATAGAGAAAGGGAACTTGAAGCCAAAGAACAAAGAGATCAGACATGTACCGGATAGATTGATTTTTAATTGCATAGTCAGGAAAAAGACCAGCAATTAGTTTAATAACATCTTAAATATTGCTACTGAATAACAGCTATTTACAGGTTACAGATTTTGATTACTATAAATTTCCTGGTAAATTAGATACTAGTCTCAACTAATGCCTCCACTGTCCAAAATAATTTTAATTAAAAAGATCCTGGACTCTATATAGATTTTCAATTGTGATTACCTATAAACTTCATCTATTGTGGCATAACTTTAGCATAGCAATTGTAGTATTGTAGTCATCCACCGATTTCTCTCTATAACATCTGCCATTGCAGATGGAGCACAATTTGCTTTTATGGGGCATTGGAAAAATTTAAACTGTCCTAATCCTAAAAGGAAAATAAATAAGAAAGTTTTTAAATATTACTGATTCTTTTGTCCATGACTGGTCTGTTCAATAACTTGATATGGTACAAGATAGGGTTATGTTAGCAGCATTGCTGTGGCACATTGATGATGGATACTGATTAATTTTATTAGGCAGGTTCATTCGAACATATGGTACACACATAATAGTAGGTATGGCTGTTGGAGGTCATGATTTAATTTGTGTAAGACAGAAACCAAATTCACCGATTCCTCCAGCTGAACTCAGAAAGCATTTGGAGGATCTTGGCGACTTTCTGTTTTCAGACAGAAGAAGCTCATCCCTACTACAGAGGAATACAAAAGATGGCAAAAATAAAGTATTTATCTTTTCACTTTAGCATATGATGTTATAATTTCGTTGATTTTCTAGGTTGATGAAGTGGAGTCTTCTTTTAGGTTCCCGAGGCATTTAACCGTATTTTGCAATCAAACACCATGCAGTTGAGCAGCATTATAGAAACATCTAGAAAGGATGTAAGTTAGGAACTTGGGAATTGTTCTAAACTGCATTGTCATATTTTTTTAATTCTTTTCTCTAATGTGAACAGGGCCTCACTATCATTTGTTCTAAAAGAGGAGGGGATGTGTTCTCACAGAGTCACTCCGGTTGGCTTCAGACAGTGCCAATTAAACCTGAAGCAATTCTCTTCAAGTTTGTACCTATTACTTCTCTTCTTACTGGAATTCCTGGCAGTGGTTATCTTAGCCATGCAATCAACTTGTATCTACGATGTAAGTTTTCGATACTCAATCCTGAAAAATATGAATTCTATACTTCGGAACTTTAGTTATCAGATGAATATTCTTGAAGTGAAAACACTTTCAAATTCATTGATTATGGTAATAATATTGAATGACTGAGGTTGCAGAGATTGTAAGCTAGGTTATGATATCTTCTCTGGATTTCCATAAGAAAGAAGAGGTCTAATATCTCATGTCTTGTTTTTATTGCATTAATGTCTTGAATTCCCTCTTTTTTTCAAATTTCCCACAAGCTTCTAGTGCTCTTCTCTGGTCAGAAATGGAAGTGGAGATTGAGCTAAGGTCTCATCCAACCTGAACTTACTCAGGTTGAGCAGTAAAACTAACATTCCAGAACTATCCACTATGCTCACTGCACATTCTTGAGGTCATGGACTTTAGGTTATTTCTTCTGCCATTGGATTAGCAAGATTGGAGTTTCAAAGAGAAGACATTCGTGTCATCTCCATTGTCCACATCTTGCAGCTATTTGGCCACAGCCAGATGAATGAGTTCATATCACATTTCACAAATGTGTTTTCTCATGTTTACACCCTCTTTTTTTTTTTTTTCTCTCCATGGTTTGGTCATACAATTTTTAGTTTTTTTTTTCTGTTTGCTTCTTTTTTCCTTTCTTTTTTGTGTGGGTGTGAGGTTTTTTTTTTTTTTTGGGGTGGGGGGGAGGGGGTTTGTGGGTGGGAAGAGCGAGGGTTTTAGAGTCCTAACCCTTTTTGTCCTACAAGGCAAATATTCAATGGTTGGCAACAAAGTGGGATCTTAGTGTGAGTTCGAACTTTTCTAATCAGTTAATTCCTATTATTTCTTTCTTCACAAGCTTTAGTTTTTGCATAAGATTAAGATTGTATATTCATTTCTTTATCCACAGACAAGCCTGCACCAGAGGATCTACAGAACTTCTTGGAATTTCAAGTCCCAAAGCAATGGGCACCTATGTTTTGCGAACTGCCTCTACGACATCAAAGAAGAAAGGGTTCTTGTCATTCCTTAAGATTCAGCTTTATGGGTCCAAAAATATACGTTAGCTCTACGCAGGTACTACAATTATTTCCTGATCCTATACCATTTTCGCTAGCTAAAAACCTTGTGATGGGCAAAAATTGCAAGATACGCTGCAATAACATTTCCAGTTGAATAATGAAATATTTTTTTGTCCTAGAAAGCTATTAGCTTTCATAGTATTAGCGTAAGTCTAAGAAAGTATTAGGGCTTGCCTCACAAAAAGGGCACAAAACAATGGAGACAGTGCTCTAAAGTTGACTTAACTGTAGTCCAAATGTTCACATTATTAGGATTATTATAATATTCAATTACTTGAAACATGCATTTTCATCTGGTTATCCTAGAGCATAAGATATGTTTGGATATGAGACTTTGGACTCAGATGATGATGATGATAGGAACAGTTTTCATACCAAAATTAGAAATTCCCTAACAATCAATACTTTCAGCTATACAAAAGGTGGCTTCTGTTTTTCTCTTGGGACAGTAGCTTTTGATGATGATAAAACTCAGTGAGTTGAATGCTAGGCTGTTAACTTTGTGCTGTATGGCAAAGTGAGATGTGGTGCCAATAGTGGTCTCATCTATTCTGCATGTTCTGTTTGTTGTTGGTTGTTTGTCTCTTGTCTGCCTCCTTATCTGAGAGATTAGTTGAGTTGAAGGGGCTGAAAACAATGTTTCTAAAGATTTGGAAACTTGGAAGTATGTGTGGTTCTTCTTTCTTCTTTGCGCATGGCCATGTGCCACTACTTTGGCAATTTAATATAATTAATTGTCCCTGGAGGAAAGTTGCTATAAATTTCATCCTCGAATATGCAAAAATTATAAAATTAACATGTGGAGTCTATGAAATGAGAAAAATACATTAAAATCAGTAGTGAATTGCAAAGTGATTTCATTTTGGATTGCAATTTCAGTATTTCCCTCAGATAAATTATGATAAATAAACCCTCAAATTTGAATAAAATTATGAAATTAACTTAAATGTTACCCTCAAATACAGAAAAATTTACAAAATCACTCTCAATTCACTATTTATAACACAATTCCAATTTCTAATTGCTTTTAATATATAGATACAGATATTTTACTTGGATTGAAAATCAATTCTGATCTTGTTGTCTTTGGATTTGGGTGATTTGTGTTCACAATAATTGATAATAAAGGCATTTAAATCTATGGTGATTGGATAATACTGATTGGGACACTGTTGTATTGCTGGTGGAGATTGATGGCTATGGTGCATGGACAAAATATTGAAGGCCATTACTGATGGTAGAGATGAGAGAAAATGACACTGTTTTGATCAGGTTAAAGATGCAAGAGCTAAGGAGAAAACTTAAGGGGAGATAGAATAGAAAGTGGTTTGCTAAAAAGACCATAAAGTGGAACGTGCTAGGATTTTATATTTTCAAGAAATAAAAAGAAGAAAGTCAGGAGGATACGCAGAGTGCCTTAATAGTTTAATTCTCGTATCTCTGTTTTGTTTGAAGACATTTTTTTTTTTTTTTTTTTTTAATAAATGATGATCTTTATTATTGAATATTTCAGAGCTCAAACAAATCTTGGCCCGTAACCCAGTTTTTTCATCGGGAGACACGGCAAATCTGAATCTGTAGGAGGGTCATCTTTACATTTATATATCATATAATAAAATTTCTCCTAAAGGATATGTAGCATACTTCTCCATATGATTGATCTTCCTGTTCCTCCATTAGGGTTATCCTTCTTGTTGTTGCTGTTGACCCAACTGATGATACTTCACCCAATTCAATATAATCTAACTTGCAATTTGTTTGCATTTCATACCAAAAGATTCTAGTGTCCCTAGAATTACCACCAATTTTCAACTTATATCTGGGCATGAAATGAAATATGAATCAAGAGTCATCCACAAATAACAAATTTGTTGATATTATCACATTTCAGGTTTCTAGTGATGAAAAACCTGTGGTGGGTGTACGGCTATACTTGGAGGGGAAGAAATGCAATCGACTAGCATTACATTTGCAGCACCTTTCATGTCTTCCAAGCATCATGACTGTCCCATCAACAGACGCCACCATGCGCAGGGTATGCGAATGGCGAGGCTCTGATGATTATAAATCTAGTGACCAGTTCTTGGAACCAGTTAGATGGAAGAGATACTCCAACGTGTGCACATCTGTTGTCAAGCATGACCCCAACTGGTTGCAGGGAGATTCAAGTGGTGTTTTTATTGTAACTGGTGCGCAGCTTCTTAGCAAAGGGAAGGGGCCAAAGACAGTACTTCACCTTCGTCTACTGTTCACACACTTGCCTAACTGCGCCATTAGGAAAACAGAGTGGGCTGTTGCACCAGAAGCATCTCATAAGTCAAATTTTCTCACTAATCTGAGCACAACATTCACATTCACGCAGCGAAACATCACTGGACCAGAAAAGCAACCTCCAGCTGCACTTAATTCTGGCATATATCCAGACGGACCGCCTGTTCCAGTTCGCTCTGGAAAGCTACTTCAATATGTGGAGACAGCTGAAGTGGTCCGAGGTCCACATGATGCTCCTGGACATTGGTTGGTAACTGCTGCCAAGCTGGTAACTGAGGGGGGCAAGATAGGCTTGCATGTGAAGTTTGCATTGTTAGATTATATATGAAGTTCACTATGTGGATAATGGAACTGATTTCAATGCTCTGGTTTTTTTTTTTAATATTTAAAATATTCTTTTCTAAGCAGATGTATCATGTGAAAGATTTACCCCATAATTTGTATAGAATCAAATGGAAATTATTTTTTTCAAGTGAACTTGAGAGCCATTTTTTCGTGGTGTGAAAAGATTGGTTTGTGTTAGAACGCGGAAGTTTTGAAAATGTCTTTCTTTTAACCAAAGGGAAATTTAGGGATACAAGAATAAACTAAATATGAGTGGCAAGAAATCTCAGTTAGCATTCATGAATTTTAATGACATTTAAAATCTATAAATTTTAAGACGCCTTAATCCGCGACTCAAGCACTCAAATTATCATTTCCGTTCCTATGTAAACCTGGCCAATAATTCTCAAATCGGCAATTTCAGTTTAGAACTGTTATTTCAATTTCAATTTTGTGGATTGTGAAATTCCAAATGAGAAATTTTATAAAATTCATGGATTTAGAGTAAATTAAATGTTTGACAAAATAAGAAGAGGTTTAAAATTTATAGATCTTAGAAATTCATCAATCTAAAAATATTCATTTTTCAAAAACTTTAAAATTCCACTTGGAATGTGAGATTTTCTAAAATTCACTATTTTTAATGAGAGATGAATAATTGTAATATTTTTTTTTATCTCAAGATTATCTCTGTTGAACGATCAATCTATTAATTTTTTTTATATTCAATTTAAAATGATAAAATTTTCAAAATTCATGTGTTTCATATTCTATGAATTTAAAAATAATTAATTTCGATTAAATTTTTAAAATCTCTTATCCACTCGAGACTTTAATTGAATCAAACTAGTTTAAATTTGGTTACGATATAAAATTTTGTTTCAATTTTTTAATTTTGATTTCAAATATTAATTAAGTTTGACCAAAAAATAACTTCATAAAAATATAAAAAAACTAACAACAATAAAAAAAAAATTCCAACTAATTGTAGCTTTATAATTAAGTTTACTACATTTGAAAAACATTACCAGTAATTTTAAATTTAAAAGCAATAGTACTAATACATCAACATATCAATTAATTACGCAATTTGACTTAGTTAAATGATTGCATATCTCATTCAACACTTAAGTATTTCCCATCCTCTTATTATATATATATATCATAACAACTGTCCACTCTATTTTTTTTCCAAAAAACTTTTGTATCCTATAATAATACATTAAGGCTTTCTTTTGTACTACTCCCGCTTTTTTTATTCCATTTTTACGCTTATACAAACCTATTTTTTGTTTGCTTGATTGTGTCCTGTTTCTTGAACCCGTTTCAAGGTGTGAACCGTTTTTTTTTTTCCTGGATTTACAAACGCCACTACAAACCTTAACCTTAACCTTGTTTATTTTTTCTTTTTCTTTTTTAATTACAAGAGTTACCGATTGGGAAAGGATGAAAGTGTGCCAGCCAGTCCTCACAATTTTCATTGTATATAAATTAATAATGGTTTGGTGGAGAAAGAGAGAGAGAGCCCATTCATCCCATGCCAAAGCTTCCACTTGCTCACACTCTCCCTCCACTCATGGATTCTTTCACTTATCTTAACATGGACATGGATTCTTCCACTCATCACAACTGGCTCGGTTTCTCTCTTTCCAATTACAACCACCACCATCTTGAGCTCATAACCATAGCCACCAGTTTTCTTTGTGGGTTTTCTTTCACTACTCAACCAACTAATATAATCCACAAAAACCAGTTACAACCTTTGACTTAGATACGTGAACAAGCTCGTTAAGAAATCAGTTTTTTCTGGAAAATGAATTGCGCGAGGTGTTTTTATCTTTGGTTATTTTTAAATAAATATTTCTGTTCAAAGTCTAAATATAAATATATATAATGTTTAGACTTAATTAATTAATTGATTAATTTTAATCTTTTAATTATAATTGACTCAAATTTATTTATTATCGGACTTAATTCTACTGTGATTTCTACACTTTCAATTTAATTTGTAATTAGACATTCTGCATTAAAATTATAATACAAAATTTAACATTATTAGTGTATAAATTTCGGTTTGAACGGGGAACTTAATTGGTAGTCTCGGAAACCGAAACGTCCTAAACGGTTTCGAAACGGGTCGGTTCCAGTAAATTTTCATTACTTTTCATTACAGTACACCCATCTCGTCAAGAAATCAGTGTTTTCCG